>JALLOZ010000027.1:0-23520 GCA_036939875.1 Thalassiosira pacifica
GGCCAAGTGGCGTAGTTGCCGGCCTTGATGGCTCGCAGCCACGTGTCCTTGACAGGGAACCCCGCGGCTGCATGGAGGTAGGCCACGAGGGCGCCGACGCTGGGGAGGTCGTACGCGCTGTACGCGGCGAGGCTGGCGCTCTCGCGCGGCCTGGTCTCCTTCGGGACTTCGTCTCCTTCGGGGAGGAGGTTGAAGTGCCAGAGCTTGCCTGGCTCTGTTAGTGCGCGCCATCCCGAGAGGACGACGCGGCCTTCCTTGTCGCGGACGATGACGTCAACTTCGGAGAAGTGGACGGTGAATCCCGCGTCGCAGATTGGCCCAATACCGATGAGCGTCTGCTGGAAGCCTGGCATGACGTGTCCCGTCCGGGGGAAGTCGGCGGGGAGGTCAGGGATGCAGTGCTTGGCCGTCGCGCTGGAGAGCTGGCGTTGGCCAGATGCAGTGCCGACGGCGATTGACGGCGCGGTGGGATCGTAATCCGTCACCGTCGTGTCGGGGGCGAAGTAGATGGACGTCGCACCAGTGTCGGCGACGCCAGTGTTCGCCTTGCGGGCTCGGCGGTTGGCATTTTTGCGATCCCATTTGGCAGCCACCTTGTTCTTGTGGGTGCCGCCGAATGGGAGATGGAAAGGTGGAGGGGGGGGACTACAATTAAGATCGAAAGCACTCTGTTCACCAATTAAAGCAGAGTTATTTTTTAAATCTATTGTCGTCCCACCCCGTCACAAGCAGCTCGTCCAATCCGGCTTACGCCTGCTTGCGTTGGCAGGGAGTTCCAAGCATTGGTATTCGCGGTGCTTGGAGGTCTGCCCGTTGCTTTTTCCTTTGCAGTGTTTGCAAACGACTGGCACCGCAGGACTCCTTCCATTGCCGCCCCCGTTCTTTTTCAGAGCGTGGTTTTCCGCCCGAAGTTTTTTGTTTTCCGCGGCGGCCTCTCTGTTCGCCGCCACGAGCTCGCTGTTGGAGGTGGTGAGCAATCCGTTGTTCTTCACCAACTCGTCGAGGGTGGTACGCTCCACCTTCGCAGCGTTGGCGAGGTTGTCGAAGCACGCCTCCAAGTCGCCGACGGAAGCTGCCACTTCGTCGGAGTTGGGGGGGTTGCTGCGTTGTTCCTCCGCGGCGTTGGCCTGACTGCCCTCATTGTTGCCCCCGAATGCGTTCGTCCCGCCCGCCGCTTTGACGCGGACACGCTCCTTGCCTTGCTCCGCTTTGTACATGGTCTTCCATGCATCCCACGTCTTTTGTTGGGGGGAGAGATTCTCCCACTCGTCGGAGGTGCGGGCGAAGCGGCCGTCCTTCAGGAGGGCAGCGGAGGCAATGACGAGGACGGAGGCATCGGTGATGGGGTTGCTTTCGTTGATGCGGAGGGCCTGGCGTTGGGCGTCCTCGAGCATGCTGATGTACTCGGGGATGCCCTCCGCCGTGTGGTGGTAGTCGCGCATGGCGATTTGGAGGGAGAGGGCATCAATGGCGTGAGTGCCAAGGCACGCCTTCTGGAGATGCATCATGATCTCTCTGGCGGTGACCTTGGTGTAGAAGTACTTGGCGGACTTCAGTTCGCGGATCCAAGTGTCTTCGACCTTGGAGATGATGAACTTGCGGCACCCTTTTTCGGTGACGTCGTACGTGATGGAGTCGGAGCGTTTGGCTCTCCACATCGCTTCCGCGCGGGCACGGACGGCGTTGTGGGCGTCCGACGCGATGGATTTGTCTCCCTTCTCGGGAGGGTACGCGGCGACGCGGCCTGGACGGACGAATTTTGCCCCGTAGTCAGCCTTGTAGTCTTCATCGCTTTGGATGAGGCCGACGAGGCTGTGCTTGCCGTTCTCGGCATCGTAGGGGATGTCGAGGAGGAGGGGAGTAAGCAGTTCAACGAGCGCATGGATTTGGTGGTCTTCCGGCTGGCCGACGATGGCAGGGAAGGTCACGCTCGCGTCGGCGAAAAGCGAGGCGATGTCCTCAGGCGACATGATGTGGTTGTCGATGGCGCGGGAGGCTGATCGGTGCGCTAGTTGAGCGGCTTTTGGTGATCAGGTTCAGCTATAAAGAAGAGCAGCATAGCTGGTAAAGGGTAGCTGAACATTAATGGGCTACCGCCATGGGCAGCCCGAGCTATTCTTAGTGTTTGTGGATTCTGGTCGCGTGCGGTCAGGGTGCTTCCAGGTGGAACCTCGGGTTCTACCTAGGTATGTACAATAGGGAGACACGCCGCCATCGATCTCGCGGCCAGGCGGCCGCAGACTGCGTCCTGTTGGGCCGCGCGCTGTGGAGGCAGCGTCCACGGCACAGTGAGGCGAGCGTCGCGGAGGAGAGGTCGTGTCGACCGCCGGACCCTCCGCCGCTGCTGACCGCCAACGATCCCTGGCTGGGCGGCCGCCCACTACGCCCTGTATGGCCCGCGCGCTGCGGAGGGAGTGGGGCCCACCCACCGTGTCGCAAGGTGGGCACCGTGGAGGAGGGGCTGCGGTGACCGCGGGACCCGACGTTGCTGATGCCATGGCCGCGGGAACAACGCCGGCCGAAAAGCCGCAAAGGCGGGCGCAGCGAGGTCGAGGCGACCGCTGGACCATGCCTCTGTTGCCAAGGCAGCGGGGACGCCGCTGCTGATCCTGCGGCCGCCGCCGTGCAGCTGCCAGGGAGGAGGCACCTCGCTCCCGCTCAGGCCACGTGGCTTCGGAGGGAGCACCGCGGAACACCACGCCCCCCGCGGCGGATGTGGGACACACCGCCACGAATTCCGTGGCCGGGCGGCCGCCGATTGCTTCCTGTCGGGCCCGCGTGCTGCAGAGGGAGCAGGGCCCGTCCACCGCACCGTGAGGAGGACGCCGAGGAGGAGAAGCCACGTCCATGGCTCGTGGCTGGTAGCCCGCCGACCGCGACCCATCGGGCCCGCGCACAGTGCAGGGAGCGGAGGAGAGGCTGTGGCGACCGCGGGAGCCGCCGCCGCAGAAGTCGGGTCCGCGGGGACGACGACACCGCGAATCCCGCTCCCGGCCCGCGGGGACGGGTGCCGCCGTGCAGGCGGCCGGGCGGCCGCGGGGTTGCCGCCATCGACGACGCTACAGTGCGGCTACGGGGGGGCGCCGCAGACGAGGTTGCGGAAACGGCGGCGTGCCCTCGGATGGCGTCGCGAGGAAGCCCGCTCCGTTGCCTGCTGACCTCCGCTTTTGTCGCCGCACGCTCGGTCTTTCCTCCTCCTGGCACGTGTTAACTGCCCGGCGTTGTCCTCCCGGCAGCAATGAGAAGGAATCCCTGAGACTTGAGGCAGTTAACGGCGGCCGTAGACGCGACCAAGCCGATTCTCAGCGCGACGGAAGCGTCTGCCGTCATTGTCGTGGCCCCAGGAGCGCGCTGAGGGGTACTAGCGACAGTGACAGCTCGTTGTCGCTTTCCGGTGCGGTCGTGTCGCGGGATTGAGCTCGAAGGGCAGCGGCCGGCCGCGATCGCTCTTTCGTCGCACCTTCCAGGGTGGAATGGTGGCACCACAGCATTGTTGTGTGGCCACTTGCGGCCGGGAACGTTGCCGGGGATGGCGGGGACGTGGCGTGGGCGAACGGAAACAGTTGCGGAATGACATTGTCAAGCGTCAAAACTTATCCAAACTTGGCAGCTCGGCGATGAGTTAGTTGGTAGAATCATTTAAAATTATCGCTTCTTTGCAATTTTAGACAAGGAAACGGTTGCCAAGGGATGCTCCCCTACGGCGAAGCAAAAACAGGCAGTACAGTACCTTTCCCATTCAGATGGTTTCCGAGTTAGAGCACCACGTGATTTTTTTGCAGAACCCGAGCACTTTTTATACGTACGTAAACATACTAAGAACCAGCTACAGAGACGGAACTCCGAACTGACCCAGTAGCGCAGCGAGGGCGCTTCTGGACGTCAATGGATGCAAAGCATGGCAACAGCATGGCAATGGCGCCATGGCGGCACGTCCGAGATAACTGCCGCTGGGGCAGTACTACTCATTCGATCAAAACTGCAAGTCCTTTGACTCCCAAAGGACTTGCAGTTTTGATCGAATGAGTAGTAAAACCCCCGGGTGCTGATATCTCTGACGTGACGCTGGGCACGTAGACGCATCCATTCACTGTTCGTCTGCGGTCTGCATGACGCGACCAAGACAATGACGCGGTGTCGCGACGTCTGCTGAGCGCGGGGACGGACACGGACGACGGAGGAAGGGGCCGTCGGGTGCGGGACATACTTGCCACGCCCGCGGCGATGGCGCCGACCGCCACGCGACGACTGCACGCGACGAGCGACGCGACCGCCGCCACGCTGACCACGGTGTCGCTTGGGGGTGAGGACGAGGCCGTCCCGACCGGGGAAGGGGCAATGGTCGCGGCGGCGCTTCCTTGGGCAGCGGAGTCTCCTCTGTCTCGGGCGAGGAGAGTCGTGGGTCCGCCGCTGGGGGCGGGCTCGACGTGCGACAGGACGCCAACGCCTCACTGCTCGGCAGTGTCCGCCGCGCGTCCGCCCTCCTCGAGGAGGCGCGCGGACGCATCTGGAGGCATCAGCCGCGCGCCGTCCGCGCCGCGGCAGGCGCAGGCGCCGCTACGGGCGCGCGCTGGGGTGGCGCACGCCGGAACGACGACGCCGGCCTCCTCAACGAGGCTCATGAACCGGACGACGGCGCTTTCTCGCTCCGCGGCGCCGCGAGGGAATGCTCGTGGCGCTGCTCCGCAAACGTCCGCCGCGTGTCCGCCCTCCTCGAGGAGGCGCATGGACGCGTTTGGAGGTACCAGCCGCGTGCCGTCCGCGCCGAGGCAGGCGCGGGCGCCGCCACGGGCGCGCTCCGGGACTGTGACGCCGGCCTACTCGGCACGGACGAGGCTCGTGACCCGGACGACGGCGCGTCCTCGCTCCACAACGCCGCGAGGGGACGCGGCGCCGCCACGAGCGGCGCCGGCGAGGACGCGATGAGGACAAACAACGTCCGTGATGCTGCGTCGATCTGACGGAGAAGGGGTGGGCGGCGGCCGGCCAGGAACCGGGGGACGTCGCGCCAGCGGTCTCCGACGAACCGTGAGCTGTAGAAACAAGTAAACATAAACATGGCAATAAAAAGCATTCTACATCTCTTTACTAAGACCTCAACTAGCACGACGCAGTGTTAGAACATTGTGTCTACTAGAGCCGCAACCTTTAGCACGCAACGGAGCCGATGCAAAGCCCATGGTTGGGATGGTCATGGTCTGGATGGGCAATGGATCCCATTTTGGGGATCCTGTAAACGGGATCCTGTGCATTTTCCTCTGCGTGTCTTAGTCGTTTGGCGAGGGTCGTACCGGGTAATCTACGAATATCGGAAAAACTAGACCGATCGATTATGCATGTAGTTTTTGGTACTCGGAAACCAGCTGAAGTAGAAAGGATTCATTAAATCGAGGATCTCTACGTTCGACATGGATTCGTTTGACATAAGTGCAAAACTAAAGGGGGGAGGCGGGTCGCCCCCCCAACCCTTTTCCTGGTGACACCTCTGACGTCACCAAGAAACTCCTGGACTCCTTTCTCGCGATTTGAAAGACCAGATTTGGCCGTTGCCCCCACCCCCATTTCTACACATCACAGTCCATCCTCCACCGCCCGGCGGCCGCGCCGCCGTCCCTCGCCGCCGCCGCCCGGTGGGGCATTCTCCGCGCGTCGCTGTTGCCGTCCCGCCGCTGGACTACCGAGGGAGGGACGTCCTCTGGACGTCCGCCGCCCGCCGCACCCGTCGCGCAATGCCCTCCCCGCCCCGCCGCCAGAGCGCTGCAGTCACGGGGGAGCGGCTGAGGCCCGCCGTTGGCGTCACGCCCCACAAGTGCCGCGGGGACGACGACCGTGTCCCGTCGGTGGCCCCAGTGCCGCTGGATGGGACAAGGGGGGATCGGCCGTCGTCCTTCGCTGCCAGGGGGCGCCGGATGGTGGGGTCGTGGCCCGCCCTCGCCGCCGCCGCCTCCCTCGCGCCTCCGCAGCCGCGGGACGGCCGAGGAGGGAGGTCCGTCTTCGGCGCCGACGCCGCGACGCCGCGCGGGACGGCCGCGGGGGGAGACGACTCGGCCGATGCCGGCGGCGGGCGGGGGGAGCTGGGGGGGGGAGCGGGGAGCGGGGAGCGGAGGCGAGGGCCACGCGGGGGAGCCGCCGCGCCGCGGACCGGGGACGCCGGCGGCGCAGGGGGGCCGTGCGCGCGCGCCTCCGCGTCCCCCGGCCGCGGAGGGGAGGGGGGAGCGGGAGCGGGAGGCGTCCCGCCGCGGACAGACACGGCTCCCGCGGGACGGCCGCGCCGGGTCCCCGGCGGCCGCAGTTGAAGTGCCAACAGCATCCAAGGGCCAAGCCGGCACCTCCACCTTTCTCGCCGAACTCACCCCCCCCCTCCTCATCCCTGTCCATCCCCAGGCCCTTCCTCGGCGGTTTCCTCGAGAGAGAAAAAGGGTGAAAACCCTCCGGAGAAAACCTGCTCCAGCCTTCCACCCGGCGGCCCGTGGAGGACCGGCCCCAGCGGTTCACGACGGACTCGGAGGCCGTCCAGCCCGGCCAGCTCCCAACCAGCCGCGGCGGACGAGGGTCGGCCGCGGCAGACGTTGGCAAAGTCAGCCTGGCCGCGGCTGTACGCGGCGGAGGTGCGGCCGTGCGCGGCAGAGGGTCGGCCGCGGTGGAGGTCGGCCAGGTCAACTTTGCCGCGGCCGTACGCGGCGGAGGACGGCCCTGGCCGCGGCGGAGGTCGGCCCTGGCCGCGGCCGCACGCGACGGAGGTCGGGCGACGGCCGTACAAGGCGGAGGGCGGCCCGGCCGCGCAGGTTGTGCGCAGGCCGGCGGCAACCGTACGCGGCGGACGTCGGCGAGGTCGGCCCGGCCGCGGCCGTACGTGGCGGAGGTGCGGCCGTACGCGGCGGAGGAGGGTCGGCTGCGGCGGAGGTTGGCGAGACCGGCTCTGCCGTGGCCGTACGCGTGGAGGATCGATTTCGCCGCACACGACCGAGGTCGGGCGACGGCCGTACAAGGCGGAGGGTGGCCCGGCCACGCAGGTTGTGCGCAGGTCGGCCCAGCCGGCGGCGACCGTACGCGGCGGACGTTGGCGAGGTCGGCCCGGCCGCGGCCGTGCGCGGCGGAGGTGCGGCCGTGCGCGGGGGATGAGGGTCGGCCGCGGAGGAGGTCGGCCAGGTCGACTTTGCCGCGGCCGTGCGCGGCGGAGGTCGGCCGCATCTGCACACAACCGAGGATGGGCGACGGCCGTACAAGGCAGAGGGCGGCCCGGCCGCGCAGGTTGTGCGCAGGTCGGCCCGGCCGGCGGCGACCGTACGCGGCAGACATCGGCGAGGTTGGCCCGGCCATAGCCGCACGCGGCGGAGGAGGGTCGGCCGTGGTGGAGGTTGGCGAGATCGGCTCGGCCGTGGCCGTACGCGTGGAGGAGCGATTTCACGACGGACTCGAAGGTGCGTTCTTCAGCTTCTACTAGTTAGACACACTATCCTGTCCATTTCACCACTCCATCTCTCTTCAAAACCTGTTTCCCACCACCGTATCCACCCTCTGTTCTTTGATCTTGCGACCCACTTCGGAACAACAACGTCTTTGGGATTCCCGTGCATGTCACAAGCCACCCAGCGATCCACGCTCGTCGAATCTGTAGATCAGTTGGTGGGATCCGATTGAATTGTCGGAGGGTCTGTTGCCCGAGGTGTTGGAGCACTGAGGAGGGTGAGTCGAGGCTACGTTGGGCATGTTTGTGTTCAGTCTAAGTTGAGGGTTTTCAGAAGAGGAGAAACTGTAGCATCGGTTTTCAGAACCATGGAAGAAGGTGCGGCTAGAGTAGCTCTAAAAAAAACTTGAAAAAACTCGTGGATGAAGGTGCAGTCACGAAAAAAAAACAGTGCAAGTTCATGAGAGAACGTGTGACACGGCTAGAACACTCTTAGTTGCTACTGCTGCTGCTGCCAGCTCTGCTTTTCTTGGCGGACGCCACGACAGCCTTGCAGGCAGAGGACACCACCGCCTCTGTGGCCTCCGCATTGCGAACGTAGCCAGGGTCGGTGAAGCGCTCAGCGCTAACCCTGGTGCGGTAGTCGACACTACGGACGAGGGCTTCGGTGAGGGGTGGGCCAGTGCCAAAGGGAGAGGGCCTAAAGAGCATGTGAGCAGTGTAGACGGAGGAAGCGCTGGGAGGGGTTGGAGGGTAGACGACAATGATGGAGCCGTCGGGCTTCTTCTTCTTGGGGGTGCTGGGCGGCTTCTTCTTCTTTGCCGCCGACGCAACCTGCGTGGATTGGTCTGGGTGCGACTTGGTGCAAGGGCATGGGCTTCACGACAGACGTGACCCAGAGCAATGCGACGACCAACAGGATCGGAGCTGCACGTGCGACGAGCAGGCGTGTCCAAGAGCTTCTTTGCCGAGCAGGGGGATCACCTTTTGCCATGGTAGGTTTGAGACGCAGCTGAAGGCAAATGCAGTGACCGGCGAAGAGGAAGTTGTGTGCGGCAGCACAACACTGGCCTATTTTGGCGGAGAAGAGAGGGTGATTGAGTCGGATCCAAGGAGAACGGCATAGGAGGGGCAGTGGAGCGCAGTGGAGGGTGGCTTTCTCGCGCCAAGAAAGAGTTGGTGGGCAGGAACTAGTACGTCTGCAAAGAAGGACAGAACGGATCCGGAGGTGTGACTCAGAGGTCAGGACACGCGTGTTGAAATTATGCCGAACAAAACCATCTGGAAAAAAGTTCGTGTCGAACGGTGTCGAACGGAAAAAAAGAACAAGTTCATGTCGCGCTTATGTCGCACGAATGTCATGTCGAACGTAAAGCGACTCCATTAAATCCTCAAAATGAGGCGAAAACATGCTTGTATGTTTTCTACGTCTGGGATTACGTAGGGGGGGGTGAGGGACAACCACTTATTTCGGGTCTTCGAACACAAAATTTCATCTTTGCCGAAAATGGCGACAACAACAGCACCGTCATAGCCATGATTTTTCGCCCTTTCTCCTCGACTAGGATATTGCGCGGAAATCCGGATCGTGGGCGTATCCGTTTAGGGGTTGCCCATACGCTTACGAGAGCAATCGAGCGCTAGTAACTGGTAATTTCAGTTGCGTCCAAAACAAATCTTGCCTCTCTTCACTCCCGACAACAACGCACGGCACAAACCCTCTCTTTGCGTCACCTCCTGTCACCTGAGCGCTTCCACTGCCGTAAATCATTCCCTTGGGGCACTCCCAAGATAAGTAGTGACGCCACTGTACCGTCGGACGCTTGACGTTGATGCTCGGGCGCCGATCCGGACGCGGATCAAAACTTTCAGTTTTCGTCCGGGCGAGGTCGACCGATCGTAACATTTAATATCGATGTTACGATCGGTCACAACCTAACTACAACCCGTGGGCTAGGTCCTCCAATGATAAAAGCCATTGGGGGGGGCATTGAACAATGCCTGTATGGTGCCAGAAACGAAAATAAGTGCAGGTAAGTCATTGTTAAAATCATTTTTGTTTCTCCCTTGCCAAAGCCATCTCATCTTACCTTCTGCTTCCACCCCCTTCCACCTCCCACCATATTAGTCCGCCTATCCGCTAGTCTGGCAAAAGGAATGTCTTTGTTTTTCTGGCTATGTAAAACATGTAAACATTAGGTGAGATTCTTTCTCTCGCCTCTCTCTTTTCCATTCTCTATTCTGTTGTTCTTACCTTTTCCCTTTGCCAACCTCCTCCATTCTTCCAAGAAGTTAATCTTCTCTACAGTTTAAAACAACTTTACTGGTTAAAACATATAAACAATAGGTGAGATTCTTTCTCTCACCTCTCTCTCTTCATTCTTTATTCTGCTGTTCTTACCTTTTCTCTTTTCCACCTCTTCTATTCCTCTATCTTCTCTAGAGTTTTAGAGACACATTTTGGAAAAGGAATGTATGTTTCAACAATCTATAGAACAGTCCACAGAGGGGAAGGGGTCACTGGGGATTCATTGTGAGATTTGCTGTGGCTGTTGTGTATTTCAAAAACCAAATCTAACATTTTGCTCTTTTGTTCCTTGGCAACAACTTAGGAGAAGGAGAAGGAGAGGCGCCAGGCTGGCCTCGGGTGGGACGTAACAATCAACAGAGGGGGGGGGGAGGTCACTGGGGATGAATATTGTGAGATGGTGGGACTTACTGTGGTGTGCTTTTCAAAACCAAATCTAACATTATTTGCTCTTTTGTTCCTTGGCGACAGCGTAGGAGAAGGAGAGGCGCCAGCCGCAGCGTGGCTGCGAGGCGGAGGAAAGGTGTGTCCTCGCGACGTGTCCAGCGAGTCGGAGGAAAGGTGCGACCTCGCGCACGCATTTTTTACATTTGATCTAATCCCCATCCCCGACTACTCTCGCAGGACGAAGGAGCACTGCAGACCACGGTCGTGGCCAACCGTGGTCCTGCGGCCACGAGACATGACCGCGAGGCGGAGGAAAGGTGCGTCCTCGTGGCGTCGCCAGTGAGCCGGAGGAAAGGTGCGACCTCGCGTATGCATTTTTTACATTTGATCTAATCCCTATCCCCAACTACATACTCTCGCAGGACGAAGGAGCACTGCAGGACCACGGTCGCAGCCCACCTGCTCTGGTCAGCCGGCCTCCCCCTCCGACGCGAACCACTCCGGCTGTGCGGCCTAAACCTCGGACGGGGTCACCTCCGGCAGGCCGGCCTCCTCCTCCGGCGCGACCAGCTCCTACCGGCCGGCCTTCTCCTGTGGAGTGATCACCTGCCTGCTCCTCCCGCGGGACCGCCTCTAATTACTTTCAAAAGCTGTATAAGAAACTAAATTAAAAAGACAGAATTACGTTATTGTATTGTATATTCTGTTCTATGTTCTAATTCTATTTTCTATTCTATATTCTATCCTAAATTCTTTTCCATATTCTATTGTATATTCTATTCTTTATTCTGTTCTATGTTTTATTTTATATTTATCCCATGTTCCATATATTCTATTCCATATTTTATTCTATGTAAATTCTATTCTCTATTTTGCTCATTCTAAATTCTATTCTATATCCTGTTCGAAATTCTATTCTATGTTCTAATTCTATTTTCTATTCTATATTCTTTTCTTTATTCTATCCTAAATTTGTTTCCATATTCTATTGTATTTTCTACGTATTCTATATTCTGTTCTATATCCTATTTTGTATTTATCCCATGTTCTATTATATATTCTATTTCATATTTTATTCTACATTTTATTCTCTATTTTATTCTATATTCTATTCTATATTATTTTCTACATTCATTTCTAAATTCTATTCTATGTTATATTCATTGTGGCCGTCGTCGTCGCTGTCGCTGTGGGCGTGGCCGTGGTTGTGGCAGTGTCCGTGGTCGTATCCATTGTCATTGAGCAGCCGGACGAAGAGGCGGAGGCACGCGTAGAGGACGAGCTGGCAGCAGGCCAGGAAGTAGAGCAGCCAGTTATTGCTGCTGCGAGCGGTCCTGTCCCCCGGCCCTCGCTGTCGTCTTGAAAGCCAACGGCCAGGGTCGCAGCTACGACTACCGCCGAGACCACGGCCATGGCAATGACCACATGGAGGGCGTGCCGCCCCCCCACGTAACGGTACCGGTGTCGTCGTAAGGGCTGCAGGGGGGAGCTAGACCACGATGGCCGTGGTCGTGGCCGTGGCCGTGGCCGTTGCTGTGGTCGTTCCGTGGTCGGGGTTGATGTACACAACTACGTTATTGTTTTCTATGTTCTAATTCTATATTCTATCCTAAATTCTATCCCATATTTTATAGTATATTCAGATTTGTTTCCCTATTCTATTGTATTTTCTGCATATTCTATATTCTGTTCTAAACTATTTTGTATTTATCCCATGTTCTATTACAGCTGCTGTATATATTCTATTCCATATTTTATTGTATGTTCTATTCTCTATTTTATTCTTAATTCCATTCTATATTCTTTTCTGCATTCATTTCTAAATTCTATTCTATGTCATATTCGTTGTGGCCGTCGTCGTTGCCGTCGCTGTGGGCGTGGCTGTGGCTGTGGCCTTGATCGTGGCCATGACCGTCGTCTTGGTTGCGGTCGTGGTTCTGGTCATAGTCGTGGTTGTTGTCGGAGTCGTGGTGGTGATTGTGGTCATGGTGATGGCCGTTGCAATGGTGGTGGGAGTGATGGTGCCATGGCGGGCTAATGAGGTAAATATTTGTGCCCAGAGGTTATATTAACTGTTCCTACATGCTTTGGACGACCAAAAACGGATCTCATGAAACCAAGATATGCATGTTTAAGCGTTACGTAGGGGTTATAAGGGAGTTGTAGGTACATTGTAGGCCCAACATTACGATATATGATGTCACGGAAGGTGTCACAATGGTACTGGATTGCCATGGCAGACCAATGAAGGATATATATATGCCCAGAGTGCAGCACTGTTCTGTGTGTGTGGTGCTACAAGACTTTCCATACGGTAGAGGATCTCGAGGGAAAGAAGAAGGATATTTGTAACAAAATTTTGAATAGGAAAACCGGCTAGTGACGGGGCGGCGAGGTGGCCTAAGGACTTAAGTAGAGTAGTTTATTCTTGATAAGCAGTTTCATTGTTATGTTTAGATTATATTTGAACGTATTAAATTTGTATTGGTGCCTTGTTGCGGCTCGGGTGGCGCTACCACCAACGAACGCACATAAACGTATATATTTTTTCAAAAATTGACGCAAGCTCAGGGTTGACCCCATGAGGGTTAACTCTAAATTGCTGGTATGAAATTTTCAGTAGAACCGACACGTAGCTCATCATCTAAGCTTCAAATATCATGTTCATTTTTCCCCTGAAATTGAGTTTTAGCGAAACGCCGGATGTTTGTCTGATGTATTCAATCTGGTATGTAATTTAGATTTGATACACTCGTATTTACGTACCAGCGATAATCTAGTACGCGTAAGGACTTCACTCGAAAATTTCAGCGCACGAACTAGCGATACGCTGGTACAAAAACGACGAATTAAAAAATGGGCCCCTAGGCATATTTTTGGACCAACTTCGACATCAAAATTGGGATACTTGTCGTCAATTTGTTTACGATTCTTTTTGCGCCAAGTTTTGTTATCTAAGGAGAGCTTAAGTCCTAAGTTTCGTGGCATTCGGAACAAATCTAAAAAATCACTTTTTTTTGCTCGTGCCCCCTAGTGGAGAACAGGGCGGGGCATGCAAAAAACAACGACCATTTGATGAAAATCAGCAAAAATATGGCTAAGTTGGTGAAGATATCACTATTTATTGACTAGGGATCGGGTCTGTGTTCAAAAATCGCCAAAATTGTCGCCAAATTGGCAATAAAATATTCGCCAAATTGCTAAAGAAGTGCGCGTGCGTGCGAAGGCGGTGACGTGTGCTTCCCACACGACCGCACGAAACTTTTTCCCAATTTTCACGAGCAGATCATAGGCTGTCCTCTAAGGTACGATTTTGATGTTTCGCAAGTTTTCGAATACAGATCGGATCCCTAGTCAATAAATAGTCACTTTTGATTTGTTGGGGTTTTCATTTGTTCATTTTTCCCGACTTGGTTCCCTTGGTTGGATCTGATTCTGTAGCATAATATTGACTTTCGATAGTATCCCAGCATACGCATCTGCTCTTCCTTACAAAACAGCAAAGGCAGTTCCTCCACCTCATCCTCCTCCGTCTCTGGTGCTTCCATTTCTCCATTTGAATAAACACGAATTGCATCTCCACACACATATCCACGTTCCTCAACATACTTCTCTAGAATAGCCATAAGCTTCTTTGTTGTTCCCTTCGCATTTCCAATCGCATATTTCGAAAACACACAGCGCGGGGCGCTGCAATTACTGTAGTTCATAATGTGAGACGCATCTTTGTCCAATCAATTATGTCTTGAGCATGTCATCCCTCTCTTTCTTTGCTCTGTTTTCCTTGCACTTCTTGTCTATTTTCTTTGCTTCTTTTCTAATCCGTCTCAAATCATCCAATTCTTTTTCCAAAGCATTACCATTCTCGAGAAGGCGCTCAAATTCGTCAATCGGCAAGAATTCATTTGCATCTCCATCAACACGTGGAAGTGGGCAAAACAACAGCACTGCCTTGGTTAGTTCATCATCATCCATCTCCAATACGCGCGGCTTCCGGGGACAGAGATCACAACCGTCTTCGCCACATACTTTAACTCCAATCCCCAATTAGTAATTTTTGAGTGCTTTGTGCGCCGAGAGAATCTGTCTATCTTTCTCAATTTTGTCTGACCTGCTTTTGACCAGATCGACTCATCATATGCTGGCTCATATTTTCTGAGCACATTATGAAGGATCTGTACCTGGGTATTCAGTCATGTTGATGTGCTTCTCGCCCAGCTTCATACTCGACATTCGTTCTGATATGATGTCAATATTTTCTGCATCGTCTTGGGGTACAACACATCAGCACCCTTAATATTTTCAAGCTCCTCAAATGAATGTGTCGTGAGCCATTTGCCGTACGTCCAATGTGTTGCTGGAGCTGACATTTCAGGCCCCACTTTATTATTATCCCGCTTTGCAGTAGATTTCCTTACTACCAATCCACGAGCTTGAGACTTCTTCGCTGACGACTTCTTCCTGTTCTTTGTCGCAGACTCAACCAACTCGAAACGGTCCAATCACATCGAGCAGAAATAAATCGAGCAAGGAAATTGAGCAGATCCGCATCTCGTTTTCTAAGGCAACCATCTAACCCCCCCCCTTCCCCGCCCCTCCCCTATAAATTATCTACGTATCGCGAGTGCGCACGTAATGTTGAAAAAGTGTTATAAAAATTTGGTTGTTGGGCCACTGCGATACAGCTGGATTTCCTGTCGATTGCAGCTCGAGGTTGCTCCAGTACTCGGGCTGTCGATGTCCGATTTTAATTCCGAGACCAGATTTGGAATCTCCATGAAAAAATGCAGATACATAACCAATTAAAAAAATTAATACAGGTAAAACACTAGTTCATTTTTTGTGTTTTCTGTTTTTGGCTGTGTATGTTCGTTTTCAGGCCCTAAAATCGCGCTCCGAACTAGTTTATACTGGTACTTAGTCGTCGTGCGCGCAAAACTAGCGATAAACTAGTTCGTGCCTATATATTTACGAACTTCCTTTGAAAATCGGTCGAACATTGGTTTCAAACTAGTTTTACTGTATTGTTCGCGATACGATAGCGCTCGTCGCAAGTCGAAAGCGCTCGTTTTACGTGTTTCACACGCAACAGCTGGACTTCTATACAAAATCAATTTGCCAAATTGTTGAGGTAGATACAGAAAATCCGAGACCGCAGCGAGGATCGCCACGGAAAGGCGCATCTAAATGGGGGTCGGTACATTTTGAAGAGTCGTTTTTTGGGAAGTTAGAAAAAATAAATCACCAAAAAATAATTTTACAAAATGTACCGACCCCCATTTAGATGCGTCTTCTCGAGAGCTTTCCAACGGTGGTCTCGGATCCTTCGTAACCCTCTCGGAAATTTGGCAAATTGATTTTTTGTGCAGCTGCACAGGACGGACAATCCAGCTGTAGCGCTGCTGGTTAAATGTGGCAAGGCTAATAGTATGGTCAAGAGTTCGAAACAATCTTTTGGCATCGTCTTGATATTGATCGCCGAATTTTCGCCAAGTAGTTGCCAAATTTTGCCAAATTAGAGTTACCCAAAATTCAAAAGTTGTAAATATGAAAATATATTTTTTCGCACCCACCCCAGACTTGCGCCCGCCCCAGCGTTAGCCCACCTCAGAGAGGGAGCGGGGGCACCGCTCAGCCCCTCCCAATGCTCGCACAGGTTCCTTGGGAAATAAGTGTATTTTTTATTTTTGATCAGCAATATTTCGATCTCGACGACGTTTCGGGAAAGGGGGAGGGGGGCAAAGAAAATATTGCTCATCAAAAATAAAAAATACACGGTTTCCCAAGGGCCCAGTGCGAGACTTGGGAGAGGGGCTGAGCGGCTGTTACCCGGCCCGGATTGCCCTTCATCCGTAAACCCCTGATTCCTTAACAGGATTACTGCTAAGGTACCCCCAGCAAAAACGCCATTTTTTGGACCTACGTACCTAAGTCTAGCTAACGCTCGGGTAGCAAAACTAAGTTTTTACTAGCAATTTACTAGCTAAGGTGCCTCACGGGTGACCGTCAAAAGAGGCTGGCAAACAAAGTCGACCATGGCAGCCGTTCCGTCGCTGCGCGATGGCCCTAGCGGCCGCCATGGCCAATTCGCTGCAAAACCTCTTTTGCCAATCTCTTCCATGGATGCATGGGAAGCATCCATGGGCAGGGCTGAGGTCGGGGGGGGCGTTCCGGTCGCGCAGGAGCACCCAGATCAGGCAGCTGCATGCATGCCATGCAAAATCATGGTGATCGCCGGCGGCAACGTCCATCGCGTTGGCCGCAGGTGATCGCCATGACCATTCCAAGGCACTAGACCTTGCATACTACTACTAGACTATAATATTAGTAAGTAGGGGCCATTGGAATGGCCCGGAAGGTGCTTCGCTTGGCCATCTTGTCGTTGCACACGAATCTGGCGTCGCCAGCCGCGTGCGATGACAAGATGGCCAATCCGAAAGCCATAATGGCCGCCCGATGGGCGGCCGAGCATACCAACTGATAGAGGACGTCAAGGGCTCTCCATAGAGCCCTCATTTGCCATCTACCGATGAGTATTGCCGTCGCTACGCGACGGCAACCACCATGGTTCAGGTGGCGGTTTTCCAGCTAGCAAAAAAGCTTGCTGCCAGCTAGAAAAGCCCTACATGGGAACCAGCTACTGCACCTCCCGGCGCTGGAGCTTGAACCCATGACTCACATCATTGATGAGGGGTATCATGAGCTGCAGATGAGGTTTGAACTCGTGGCCATTGGGCCACAGCAATGGTGATTGCTGGCTCAACCAATGGTTTTGCTACACTGGCGTTCGGTGAGAAATTTAGCTTCTAAACAGCGATCGTGGCGCATATATGCGCCGTTAGCAGTAATCCTGTTAATGTCTACCATACAGCAATCAAATTGCTTTAAAAAAACATAAATTTGAGAAACATTAAATGATTTTTGCTTATTCGTGATTTTTTTAAGTTCGATCGAATTATTTTCATATAAGACAGTGTCTGAGATGGCGCACGCGGTTCGCACGCGGTTCGCAGAACATATTTGCAGCGAGCAAGTACTCGCTGCGAAGGAACTCAGTATGGTTGCTCGATTTATTTCTGCTCGATGTGATTGGACCGTTTCACCAACTCATCGGAGCCCCAGTCTTCTTCGTTGGCTGTCTCATCCTCCTTTTCTGACCTAGCATTGGGTCTGTATGACTTTGAGTCGACATTGCTCATATCGTCCTCACTTTCACAATCTTCAGCATCTTCTGACGGCACACCCTTCTTAGCACGCAATCTACTAACAGGGATGTCACGTTAGCCCGCGCGCGGGAGAGGCTCGCCGCGCTGGCTTCACCCCGCGCGTTGGAGCGGCTTGTCGCGGTACCCCTTGTGCGCGTGTGAAGCTCCTCGCTCTCCCCCGTGCGCGGTCGCGGATCGTCACACTGTCTCTTGCGCGCAGGCGAGCCTTGTTGCGCCCTCCCCCTTCGCGCGGGCGAGGTTTGTCGCGCTCTCCCGGGCCGGCGCGGGCGAGGCTTGCCGCGCCGACCTGTGCACTCTGCAAATGTTCCCGATGATGCTGAAAGCGCGCCCGATGAAAGTGCTGAGGCGACTTGAATCTGTGGCGAAATGCCCCCTGACAGCACACAAAATCGCAAAATCGCCGCGTCAATCGGCCGACGCACTCCGCTCCCCTGGGTGTCCTCCGGCGAACGCACGCCGGTGATTCATGGTGACCGGTGCAGCTGCTGCTCACCTTGTCATGGTTTTCATTTGGGTGGTTGTGAGAGGTTGTGAGCGATGCACTTCTCTTGGATGGGGTCCAGCTGAAGTGGCCCCAACTTGGGCCCAATAACCTGCATGGGACCAGGTGGGGCCCTTTTTGTACCCCATCATTGGGTGACACAAAGGTGCTAGTTCTACGGGGAAAGTTGTTCCACAAAAAAGTGACCGTTCCACAAGAATGACTCCCCCCCACCCCCCGGGCCGGAGGCTGCACACAAATACACGAATCAAATCATCGCGGCCCAATGGTGACCCTGGAAGACAGAGTAATCAGGAGCATCCAGCAATTAACATCTGTATTGAAAGGTGACAAACTGGGTATAACTGAGGCCCAAATAAAAGCAATAGAAAAGTTGCAAAGTACACTCAACAATTGGTCTGATGGGAATTGGAGTAATGCACCAAAGGAGAACGAGGAGAATGAAGAGCCAGTGACAGTGAATGAGAAATCTCCAAGGGTGCTTAAAGCCCGCAGACCAAGAATGGCGCGAGCTCCAGGGGTGAGAAAACTCCTCCCGTCCTTGTTACTAACAATGTCCCAACTCATATCACACAAGACAAGGTCAAAACCCAAATTAAAAGTGCAACAACCAGTGGAGCAGCCAATTGCCCACAGGACCAGATTCAGAGTCAAAAATGCAAAGGATGATGTTGTAAAAGCAATAGTGAGTGGTTTGCTGGCAGTCTCAGTTATGCACCAAGAAACAGGTCAGATGCTGGAATTCAGGCAGCTGGGGCGCCACCAAAAATACAACAACAAAATTGGGACACTTCCTACGCAAATGAGCTGGGTCCTTTGTGTGAAGGGGTCTAAACGAAGATGGAAGATCCAACTCAACAACGGGCAGAGGGTATGGACACGTTCCGTGTAATTCGTTTCGAAGACGTCCTCCCAGAGAAGCGAAAGAAAGTGTGTCACACCACGGTAGTTTGTGAAATCAGGAGAGACAAATATGATCCCAACATGACACGAATAACGGTCGCTGGAGGGCGGATAATTTACCCTGGTGATGTTGGCACACGTACCGGAGGCTTGAAACTAGTTAAATTGATGATTAAAAGTGGCCTGTCCAAGCGAGGTGCGACGGCGTCATGCTTTGACATAGAGATAGAGATTTTTATCTAGATGCGTTCATGGATGATCCTGAATATGCGCAAATAAAACTCAAGGACATCCCAGAAGAGTTCGTTGAAGAATACAATCTGAAAGAGTGCGTTCACAACGGCTGGGTGTATTTTGAGATTGTGAAGGGTTGTTATGACTACCTCAGGCTGGCAAGTTAGCTAATGATCTCCTACTCGAACGGTTAGCTGAGGAGGGCTACTATGAGGCTGAAATCCCAGGATAGTGGAAACATGTGTGGCGGCCCATCCAGTTTGTACTTGTAGTTGATGACTTCTTTGTGGAGTATGTAGGCAAGCAGCATGCTGAGCATTTAGCGAATGCGCTGAAAAAGCATCACACTATTTCGGAGGATTGGAAGGCTAAGAATTTTGTACGAATTGATCTGGAATGGAATTATGCGAAAACACACTCTAACTAACAGATCATGCAGGCTGAGCATAGAAAATTACATCACAGACCTGATATTCAAATTAGGGCACGCAAATCCTCGAAAGCTGCAGACATCACCACACAAATTGAGAGAAATTGACTATGGTTCCAAAGTTCAACTAACCCCTGACGAACACAACTCAGAGTCCATAGACGAAGCGGGAATCAGATGGGTGCAAATGGTTGTGGGGGCTCTACACTATGGAAGGGCTGTTGATAACAAATTACTTACTGCTTTGAGTGCTGTTGGATCCCAACAGACCAAAGCGACTGAGAACAGCAAGAAAGCTGTCAACATGATACTGGATTACTGTGCTACGTGACCCAATGGTGGAATCACATACAGAGCAAGTGACATGATACTTTGTGGACATTCGGACGCTGGTTTCAACAACGAAAGTGGATCTAGAAGCAGGGCTGGTGCCCGCATATTTCTTTCTGAAGAAGATGACTTTCCAAGGTGAAATGGTCCTGTGCTGACATTGGCACAAATCATGAAGTACATTCTGTCGTCAGCGGCAGAGGCCAAGACGGCTGCACTATTCCTGACTGCAAAAGAAATGGTGTCACTGTGAAACACATTGGATGAAATGTGATGGAAACAACCAGCATTCCCCCCTTTACAGAGTGATAATTCAACAGCAGCGGGCTACACTAACATAACTATTATTTCCAAAAAGTCCAAATCTTGGGATTTGAGATTGAGATGAGTACCGTGTAGAGCAGTCCAGGACTAACTCAGAATATATTGGGACAAAGGCAAACATAATTGTTGAGATTGCCACACAAAACACTGCCCCCGCTGCTACCATGAGTCAAAACAGAGTCAGGCATATGCAGGGGCAGTGCTGTATGTAAACCTTTGGGCTACATGTGACTATTAGTAAAACATACCCACAAGGGTGTGTTGGAATCCTGATATTGAGTTCCTAGATGCACACCTAAACAAGGTCACATTGGGTCCTCCACTGCATAATGGAGGTCGTGAATTGCCTGTTATGTCTAATACATATCGATCGACTAGCGAAATAGAGTATCTCATAATATCGACCAGCTCTCTTTCACCATCACTGATGCTCTTTAACATGATTTAAATGAAACCCAGTCAAGTATCATATCCAGTTAAGATGCGATTGATTCAAAAGCATTTTCCATATTCCTTCAAGAATCCTGGGTGTAGAACCATTGATGCGCCTAGGAGTACAAACAACAAACACACATCACAGGTGCAGTAGTGGGAACTAGTAGAGGTTTTGGTTCAGAGTGTCCCAATTTCTGAAAAATGTTTGCATTTGACCTTGTTCGGCCAATTTTGACCACGTCAGTCCTTTGCATAGAACTTTCCACGGTACTTCTCGCGTCAGGAAGCGCGTCCGAGTCACAAACAATAAAACCTCCAGGACGGATAAATTTCACAATATGATTGAACTCAGACCACACTCCGATGGCCGAATGGTTACCGCCAACTGACAAACAAGGTTACGTTTCGACAGAGATGAGAGGGTGCAGCCATGCTGGCCTAATGATGAAAACTTCTTGAGAATTGCATCATTTCTACTGTGCATGTCGTTGAGTGACAAATCACAGGAATCAGCACTCATGACATGGGTGGGGAAAGGATGTTTGAGCATGAATGATGACCCATTGTGGCTCCCAATTTCCAAATATGTTGCTGGATGATCGCCCAATAATGTGCGGATGCCATAAATGATTTGAGTTGAATCATGAATATCTTCTTCCATTAATCTCAGAAGATTGTTGAGAGACTCATTACTATTTGCCAGCTGCAGTATGTGGTTCGTCACATCTGATGCATTCATCAGTTCTCCTCTTGTAGAAGTAGTTTTGTTTTCTGCCAAATGCACAATGCTGGGAGACATGTGTGCCCTGTAGCTAGCCAAACAGACGACACAAAGAGAAAATATAAACTTGTTGCGATGGGGTGGGTCCCTTGAAATGTAATTCCGATTGAGCCATCTCGATGGCATCCAGGGTAACCGTACTTGATACAAGTCAAAAAAGAACATGACTGCAAATAATATCATCCCCGCCCCAAAGAGAAAGGGAGTAGAGATTACTGTTCCCAGAAACACAGCACTCAATAGTGCCGATACCACAACACTGATCCCTGTAGCCAGTCCCTTGATTACATTGTCCGTGTACTTCATGACAGCAGCAACAAGGATCCCACCGCACGAAAGGAGAAAGACTTGCAACCAAACAAGAGGGGCGAACCCATGAAAGAAAGGTTTATAGACAAAACTTCCTTGCCTTCGCGCTGAATTGTCGTGCAGGAGACTCTGGAATAAAGCAATAAGGACAGAAAAGAATGATAGCAACATGTTTCGAAGCCACAGCGACGGCTGCAGTCCCTGTTGGTTCTGCTTCAACACTTTCTCAAAGTAGACTCCTGCTAAAGAACTGACTATGCATGCTACCGCCACTGCAAGAATCCCTCTGACAGCGTTATCTGCATTAACATCTCCGCTAAGCTTACGCATTTCTGCACCTCCTTCTTCGTCAATAATCACAATGGCTACGCCAAGAGACAGCACCATCAGAGCAATCCATTGCTGGGTAGAGTAAGTTCTGCCCAACACTAAAACACTTAAAATAGCTGTTGTCACAAGCTTGGACTGGATTAGTACCTGAAGCACAGGTGCAGAGAGATAGGTCATTGCAACATACTGCATTGTGTTGGATATAAAATAGAGCAGTGCTGGGACAAAGCTGCCCTTCAGGGCATTCACTGGGTTTTGGAAAATGTGCAAGCGGATACTAATCAGCCCATTCATGCTTCCGCTGGTAAAGATCTCTAGGAGCAAACTAAAAACAAACTTAGATGATTCAGCTGCAATGAGGAAGTGGTTTATACTGTATAAATCGTCGGAGGTCGATGATGGTGCTAAAGTTCGAGTCATCTTTCCAACAACTGAACTTGTCGCATTCTGGAGCACAAGTGCGACTACCAATCCGATACGAATTCGAAGTCTAATTTGATTTTCATCTCTCGTTGCCTCCTCCATAATGTGTTCTGTCGGCGGGTTAGAGGGGGGCTTAGGAGGAAGACTATCATATTATAGTGTATCAAAAAATGGAAGAGGTGGCTCTCTTTTAGCCTTCTTAAGACAGAAATGGGGGCCCGTGGGCCCCCATTTTTGATCTTTTTGCTCTGGCCATAACTTTTTCTGTCGAAGGTCCCATGACTAACTTGGCTCATCTAGATACAGCAAGCCAAAAGTCTCTAGTTTCATGAATGATCAAACTTTTTACTAACTTTTATCATGGTTGTGGAGTTTTTGAGTGAATTGGCATCGGTTCCACTCATAAAAGCATTCAATTTCAAGCCGGAGCGTAGGAACAGTACACGAGCTACGGAGAAAAAATGGGGGCCATTGGCCCGATTTCGAAAATTGCTTGTTTTTGAGCAAAACCAGTTCAGAGCACCATGCTCAAGCATGGAAAATCTCCACAAACATGGCAAAAGTTGCCAAAAAGTGCTGTCATTCGAGAAACTAGAGGCCTTTGGCTCGGTCCAGATGAGCCAAGTTTGTCTCAAAACATCCAACAACAAAAGTTATGGCTTGATCAAAATTGTCAAAAATGGGGGCCATTTACTGGGCCCAAATCGCTTGTCTTAAGGTTAAGCTCTATTCTGATCCCCTTGGGAGCAAGAGCTTTGAAGAGAGTCTAAAATGATGGATGTAAAAATAAGGCCAAAACAAGCAGCAAAAAGGTAGGTGGGGATTTCGAGCAACGTTTTGGTGTGTGCTTGTTTGTGTGTTGACTTATGATACAAATGCGTCGGATCTTTTCCAGCTTGCGGCGAAACATAACACAAAGGCTGGACACGCGCGCAGCGCGCATGCGAATGTCGAGGGGGGGGGGGTTCGGGGGGGGCGGAGCCCCCCCCCCGACATGACGTTAGTAGAGTGAGTTAACCCTTTCTTTACCTCGGCTGCTAGTTATTTTTTGCGAGTTTTCAAATCTCTGGTTTTTCACCTCAATCAAACATGTCCCGTTACTAGCCACCAAGGGACTCCTGCCACCCCAAACTTAAGCGGGTCACAGCCAGCACAGCCATATACCATAACACAGCCCCATCGTGTCACAA
>JALLOZ010000028.1:0-33736 GCA_036939875.1 Thalassiosira pacifica
ATGATCATAAACAAGATCTGGAGATGTTTGTCAAGTCATTGGATTGGAATGCATACAAGGATGTGTCCATTTCTGTAGAAACTTATGATATGGATTCTTTAACAATCGAGGCTGAACTAGGAGATCTGGAGCAGACAGAGCACCCTGTGCAGTTGGTCTTCAAGAATATTGCTGATAGGCAACGAATGTCCAATGCTGATCAGGCAGCCATCATTCTCTTTGTGAAAGATCTGATTGATGAAAACCTTGATGACTCACTAGAGTTGGTTGAAGTTTCCTACGCTGGCAATGGCAGCAATGGAAGCAACCAAAACCTCTTGTTGCCTCTTCTCATCAGGGTGAGAGGATCTGCCAATCAATCATCCTTTGCTTTAGCCTTCATTATGGAGGTTCTTGATGATCATAAACAAGATCTGGAGATGTTTGTCAAGTCATTGGATTGGAATGCATATAAGAATGTTGAAGTCTCTATCGAAGTGTATGATGTGGTCACTATGAACAGTGAAGATACTGTTGTAGAAACTGAACACTCAGTGCAGTTGATCTTTGATAACGTTCCTGCTGGATACCATCTATCTCAATATGATAGATCCTCTGTTCTTTTCTTTGTCAACGACATGCTGGAGGACAATCTCAAAGATCCATTTCAATTGGTTGACATTGTTGGTGCACCTGGCATTGCCGATCGAGGCAGCGTTCATCTTCATGTAATTGTAAAAGGGCCTGCTCATAAATCTGCTATGGCATTATCCTATGTCATGGGAGTGTTTGAAGACCATGATGAAGAACTAGTCAAGCATCTCAAGTCTTTGGATTGGGGTGCATTCAAAGATGTCAAACTATCAATTGAGACTGATGATCCAAGTTATCCCAATGCAAACAGCAACAATCCCACTGGATTATGGCCAGTTGAGCATGGTCCTAATGTCACTGATGAACCCCCCATGAAAGAATATATCCATCGAGTTGAATTAGAATTGGATAACATCCCTGCTGGTACTCGTCTCTCTAAAGACGACATGGCATCTATCATAGATTTTTTGAAAGAAATTTTGAATGACAACCTTGGTGACTCATTTGAATTAGGACAAATTGCTGATGCGACTGATCAGAGGAAACGAAGGCTTAGCAACAAGAGACGATTGGTCGGGACCTTACCCCTCGACATCACTGTAAATGGGCCTGCTGCAAGCGATTCCGATTCTGTGTTGGAAGAAATTGAGAAAGTCCTTGAAGAGCACACAAAAGACATTGAGGAAAAGCTTAAGGACTTGGACTATGACACCTTCAAAGATGTCAGTGTGTCCGTAGATACGGATGGCCCCAATGTTGAACCTATGGAACAGTCTGTCCATCCGATGCAATTGAAGCTAGACAATGTCCCAGCTGCATATCGACTATCTAGAGATGACAGAGAGGCCATTGTATGGCTTGTTGAAAAAATACTGAATGATAATCTCGATGAATCTTTTCAACTTACTGGTGTTGCAGTTGCAGCGAATCAGAACAACCGAAGTCTTCTCTCATCATTGCGTAGACACCTGAGGCGTTTGGATACTGTTGGTACCATACTGCTACCGCTGCGCATCAGTGTAAAAGGGCCTTGTGGTCAAGCAGATTATGTTTCTGCGCATTTAAAGGCAGTCCTTGAAGATCACGATGATGAGCTTGAACGAGAGTTGAAATCATTAGATTTTCATACATTCAAAAATGTTCATGTGTCAGTAGACTTGTATGGCTCAAACACCATTGAAACTGTTCAGCCTCTGCGGTTGAACTTCGAGAATGTACCAGCTGGATATATCCTTTCTGCCGATGATCGTTCATCCATCATTCATTTTGTTGAAGGGAGGATTGGTGACAGTCTTGACGGTGCATTTGAGTTGATCAATGTATCATATGCAGGTAGATCCTTTGAAGAGGGGAAAAGGTTACTTAAATCTGGGTTATCATTGCCCCTTCTGATCAGAGTACGGGGGCCGTCTACACGAAACTTAGCTTTGGTATATATCATGCAGGCCATTCAAGATAATATTCAAGACATTGAGGCATACCTAAGATCTTTGAATGACGATGTTTTCAAAGTAAGCAGATGTTTTCTCATCCTCGCCAAGTTGTCATTTATCTTGATCCTAATAGCTTACTTTCCCCTCTCGTTAGAATACTAGAGTTTCTGTTGAGACCTTAGATTACAATGATGCCTATGAATCAACTGCAAGCAAAGCAGTCCTTTCAGACGAAGAGGACAAGGAGACACCTGGATGGGTTTGGTTTCTCGTCGTTATGGGAATCCTTCTATTTATTTGTTGCTGTTGCGCGTGTTGCTTTGGCTTGCACCTGCACAGAAAGTCCAAACAAGTATCTCAAAGAGTTGAAGAGGAACTCACCGAGAAAGGTAGCCACGATAGCCACAGCTCTTCAAGACACGTTATTACAACATTGGTTCCACATCAACCAAATGTGTATTCTCCGGTAATTGAGAATAACACCATGATGTATCCTTATCCTCCTCTCCAAACTAAAGATTCCGTGCATGAGATTGGAACACTTCCTCGGATCATGCCCGCAGAGGCGTCTTCCACAGGTATCTCTCATGGCAATTATGAAGAGAATATGATTGTCATCCACGCTGATAATGCCAGTGCATCTGGTATTCAAAGTGCCATAACTTATGGCGCAGACCCTCCTTCAGAACATATTTTGGAGGTTGAGTCTCCCCGAGGTCTATTAGCATTACCGCCTCCTTCCGAGGATCCTTTGCAAATATGCTCAGGTCAAGCTGCACCTAATGTAGAAACAGTATATTCAACAACATCTGGCTACACGAGTACAAAGTCTTCAGTAAAGGCTGGCTATATGAGAAAGAAGCGAAGCCGGAAACGTGGAGATCAGTCACTTGCTGCCACGATGTCATTAGTGCCTAACAATGAGACGAAGGAGGATCTATACGCGCATCATGAAGTTCAATCATATAGTACCCAACACCCTCCTTGCGCTACCCGGGAGCCAAAAGGGTTTTATAATTGGGACGAAGAGCAAACACATGCGACACAACCATCTGTCACCGGATCAGTTGCTTTAGTGAAAGATAAGAATTCGAACACCCTGGTACTATATGGAGACAACGAAAGCCAGTCCAATATCTCTGAAGAGCCAAGAATAATGATGTACTCTTTGGACGGGCAAGAGTCATTTGCTACCCGCTATACTGAGGAGCCGAGAGAAATGGACAACGAAAGCGAGTCCAATATCTCTAAAGAGCCAAGAATAATGATGTACTCTTTGGACGGACAAGAGTCATTTGCCACCCGCTATACTGAGGAGCCGAGAGAAATGTACTCTTTGGATGAACAAAAATCACACATCACACTACGCTCCCAGTCTTATGCTGTCTCTCAGGATCCTCAAGGAATCTACGGGTGGGACGAAGCATCTTCGTATTCAACTCAACCCCCCAATAATCCTCCAGTCAATGTCACCAGATCGGCCAGTATACCAGTCATGCATGGACCGAAGAAGAAAAAGAAGAGAAGCATTCACAAGTCTGGCGGTATTATTAGTGGGGGCTACGATGATGCTTATGATTTTCACCATGGGCGTTCTTCAACATTTTATGTATGATTCCATTTGGAACATTTGTGCAAAATTCCTTCATGTGCATTCAAGGAAACAATAAGTGTAGTCCAGAAATTTACAATAGCCATTAATCTAAGACAAAGTTATATTGTGAAGTACAAAATTCAAAATAGAGACAGATTTGTGCCGCAAATTACCAATTCATTTGCAATGGGTTTCATCAGTTAGCAGTTGCCTCTTGATGGTCAGCTCGATATAATTGTCACTGCAAAGCCTGACCATGGCAGAGGTTTTAGGTTTAAGTCCTTTCTTGTCTGTGAGTGGGGTCCACAGGGGAAGTTTCAATTACCGATACCCACTAGGGCTTTCCCTCGCTATCCGCAAACTTCAGATACGCCCTGTTGTCACACTAAATTTTGTCTGCCTGAAGCACTATGCTAACTTGTCATCTTCCCAAATTATCAGAAATCTCACTGGTCCCGAGTTAAGCTCTCAGACTAATGCCACAAGATCCTCCACTGGCAGTTTATGGAAAGGAGGAAGGGAGCTTGTTGCGAGAAGCAACTTGGCCATTTAAAGGCATTATCAGTATATCTACAAGCTTTCTGTTGACTATCTAGAGGGGATTCTGACAAGTCAACGCGCCCACGGTCATTCAAACTCTGCAGCTAGAGATGCCACAGGATGTATGTTTACTGAGCCCCCTGGTTCCCGCCAGACACTATTCAACACTATTTCATCATTTCATCTGCAAATCACCCTCTAGGAGAAAGCTAACTGTGAAATTGTACACATGAAAAATGATGAGGGGCTAAGCATGTAGTAGCCGTGACCTTCAAGATGCCAATGATAAAACTGAAGAGGAGCAGCTTTGGTTTGAGAAAATTGCAAAGTCACGGCAACCTATTCTTTGTTTTTAAGGTACCATCCAAAACGCATTAGCTCCTACACTTATCGTAGTTATTTCGAAGTGTGTGAAGCCTACCATGTCTATTTGCAATCATGTAAACATGGGCAGGAGACATCCACATAGTATATAGCATGTATGTCGGCAATGCCTGCAAAAAGATGGGTGGATCTACATACAGTAGTTCTTATTACCAAGAAATGAGATTGTGCCATTCAGTATGAAAAGTCTAACTCTAGATCTAAGTATTAGATTGTATATTTGCAATCATGTAAACATGGGCAGAAGAAATCCACATTGTATATCATGATGTATGTCAGCAATACCTTAGCTGCAAAAAGAAAGGTGGATCTACATACAGTAGTTCTTTTGACCAAGAAATGAGATTGTGCCATTCAGTCAGAAATGTCATGAAAGGAAAAACAACAAATTTCAATTCACCCATGAATGGTTGAGGAGCTGTGAAGGTATGAAAAGTCTAACTCTAAATCTAAGTATTAGATCCCCAACACACATATATTCAAGAGAACCAAGAGAGGATCTATGCAAGACCATTGTGCCTCAAAAGTGCCTCAGGGCTGGGCTCACGTCCACGGAACTGTTTGAACACATCCATGGGCGCAACACCACCACCTAAACTCAAGACAGTATCTCTGAACTTCTAGCCAACCTCATTAATGCCATTCTCATTGTCCAAGCCAAATTCTTCAAAGGCTCTGAATACATCAGTGCTCATTGCCTCTACCTCTACTACTTGTATAAGTAATATCCAGCTGATTATCCACCCACAAAAATGTGACTGAATCCGCACAGAAATTTGTTCTCCCCAACAGGTTTAGCAAAGGGTCTATAAATGTCAGCTGAGGCGATGTACATCAAAGACATTCTCTTCACTATCAGGATCGTAGTTAGAATGCAGCTCCATGTCCACCAATCCAAAGATGAGCTGGCTGCATGACATCATACCAGCACCAAAGATCTTTTGCTGTTTAAGCTTATCAAACATTTATTCTTATAGAGGTACTACGGTCTTGTAATGCTTTGCAACTCCATAGAAAGTAGGTTGATCATACCTCATAACACTTCTTTTCCATGAACTGACTGGGCAGTTCAATGGCACCCCACTCAACTACATTGATTCCAACAACATAACCAACAGAGACATGTGTGAGCATATGCTGAAGTCAATGTCCAGTTTCATGGAACAGAGTCTCAACCTCACATAATGTCATAAGTAATGGCTCATCTCCAATAGGAGGAAAGCCATTGTACATCAAGTATACAATAGGAACCCCCTTGCTTATCAGATGGGCAGGAGTATGAATCAAGGTAAAAATTGACCACATGTGCACTCAATTCCTTATCATATAATTGAAAGATCTGCACATCCTTCTGTCACACCTCTGCCTTGCCATTCACCTCTTGCACCTCAATGCCAAAAATGTGCTTGATCAATTCAAACATACCCTTGAACACTGCATCCAATGTAAAGTAAGTTCTCAATTCCTCCTCTTTGAGATCAAATATCTTTTCCTTCTGGCAATCAACCCAGAAGGACGTGTCTGCTGACATGAGCTTGGTAACGTTGGCTTCACTGTATTCATTGTCACCTGCCTCCCGTGCAAGGGTGAGAGCCACGACAAGTTTCCTCTCAGCTGCAGGCAGAGCTTTTCAAGGATAAGGTTTTGGATAGATCAGTAACAGCTGCTATACATCAGGTGTCATTTTTGAGGTGAGGCTCATTTCTAGGCAAGAAAAAGAGATTTGTAAAATGAAATATTTGTGAGCAGGTTGAAGGGTAAGTGCTTATCAAATGACCAAGAATCACTGAAGATGCAAGAAACCATTTCATCCAAGATCAAACATCATGCACTCATCAGCATTGTTGTCAAATCCAAGCAAGTCAGGCATCTCCTTCCTCAGCTTGGGAATTTCCTGTATGATTGGAACATTATTCTTGCCAGGTCCATCTTTTTTTCTTTCCATCTACCTCATGCTTCTTCTCCTTCTCCTCTGCCATAAACTCAGACGCTCTTGTTAGATATACTATGCAAACATCCCCCCCCATCCGATAGCCAATAGTAGACGGCGGGTCTCAAAAAGTGCTTCCTGGGCGCGGTTTCCACATAGCCTCCAAAGCAAACTTGAAATAAATTTCTCATTCAGGGTACCACTCCCACATTCGTTTAGTTGGGATAAATACAAGACTAAAGACTCATTATAGATGAGCAAGATCTGAGCGAGACTACCTCTTGGCAACAGGATTGAAATCAACTGTTGGACTAATATATTATTAGACAACAACAGTACTGATGACACATGAAAATGTCTGACGGGAAACAAAATGATAATGAAAACTTTTAATGTGTAGGAATCATTATGGAAGTGTGGTTTAAAATGTGAACAAAGCATGAACGTGAACAGAAACAGAAATGAACGCTGTGACTGTATACACACGCATTATGAAGATAGTGGCAGCATATTCGGCACAGATCTTCAGCTTTTGCTGGAATGATTAATGAGATCCTTCACAATGATAAATATTACTGCCATGGCCATGGTCAAGGTGAGGAATGCTAACAAGGAGATTATGACTGGGGCCACCGGCGTGACGGAGGACGCCTCACGGATTGACAAGAGATAGATGCATTCGGATGTGGAGGCCATGAGGAGAACAACAATCATCACCACAAGCTAGTTACAAGCCCCTTGTTGGCCAAGTTCTTGCTATTTCCTCTGCCCATTGAAGAGCTGATGAGGGGATCAATGAAGTGTCAGTTATTGTCGCATGAACCGCAGTATCCCACTGTAATGGCCGAAGAGACTACGGCGACACATCACAGAATCCTGTGAATCATCGGCATGTTTGTGTTAGAAAGGAGGCAGCTATGAGGAGTTGCACATTCAAAGAATACAATAATACTGGAAGCAATAATGTGAGAGGTGGGAGATAGAGAGATGATGATGCCCTGGCCATGACAGCATACCACAAGCGCCTGCAGCCGACGCGGTTGGTCATGGCGGTGGTGATGGTGGTGGTGGTTGCTATTTTTGCTGCCACATGGCCACAGAGAGCAGAAAATAATTGGGAGAATAGTAGATCCAATATGGTGCCTGTTGTCATAGCCATATTTGCTGGTGAAATTTCAGCTTTTAGCATCAAATGGATGGTTGTGCAAGCCGGCGGGCGCATCACGGGGCATCACTGACAACGCGCTCGAAGAGGTGCAAGGAATGTGATATTTTCTGTGCACTACATTCATAGTACAGGCCTGAAGAGTATATGAGGCTGCATGGGATTAAGTATAATGAGGGAGTTGATGATGATGCTTTGAGGAAGAATTGTAGGATGGAGATGATTCCGGCCGAAGAAAAAAACGGCGAAAAGATCCAAGCGGCAAATTGTTCTTTTCCAGCCTTTTCAAGAACAAAATTGACGGATGCCAGGCAGATGGATTCGCCAAGGAAGATCCTCCCACCAAAAGTATGTGCCCTCAATTTTTTTGATTGTTTTCAGTTCTAGTGAAGGAGGGGAGCAAACATTCACCTGGACCTACCTAGTTGAAATGCCCTGCACCCCGGTATTTGTGGCGGGAAAAAACCACCAGCGGCGGGGGTAGGGCCCTCCGCCGCGCTAGAAAAGAAAAATTGTGTATTAGCGGAAGTGGGGGTGTCAAAAAAAACACGGACAAACATGGCGGGAACGAAGACTCGAAAGATCGCCTTCAAGTACGATTTATGGAACTCCTTGGTATGTACAGTCAGAGGTCCAAAAGATCGGGTTGATTCCTTGAAGGGGTATCTCTCTACATACATACAGTGTGGTAGGTAACAGTAGGTATGCACTACTTATGTACCTACCTATCATTTTGGCGACCAAAAGTGTACATAGATAGAGAGTTCATAATATAGACAGTATCCTAAATTCTCAAAATATCCAACAATTAAGGACATCCCTTTGTCATGCATGAATAATCTTTGTTAAATGGGCTGGATGTTAATAGCATCGATCATAGATGAAATAGATCTAAAACATTTATTACAAGAAAGAATAATTAAACGAATTTGAGCATTTAGATATCTAAACAGATTACGGGGATCGAATTATCGTTCGGGCGGGGCATTCCCAAAATCAATACGATAGCTATTATTTTTGACTTTGAAAGCCCATAACTTTATAAATACACGGAATTCAGCCAAAAACCTCAGTTCTATCGAATTGCCCATTGAATTCTACGTAGGAATAGAAGGCCCCCAAATTATCTGCAACCAATTTTGAAGGTTCTAATGAGTGTTCCAAGTTGCATTATAGATCAATACGATAGCTATTGGTTTGGTCAATTCGTTGTGTACTATTCCTACGTTGTTTTTCGCTCCCGCCAACCGATCCAAACAGTTGAGATCGATCAAACAAACACAATCGACGACGAAACGATTATCTAACCTGGTGGTCTACGTATTTTAGCCTATGTAAGTCCATATCAACGCAGGAATAGTAGTACTCATAATGGTCAAAATAATAGCAATCGTATTACCTATCAATACGATACATATTACCTCGCGCCCACGTTCGAACGATATAAAATAACTAATAAAGTGAACTTTGAAGGTAATTATTCAATCATTTACCCTTGTGTTTGGTGTTCTCATTTTTAGATGACTCTTTTTGGCTGCGGGTGAGGTGTGAGGCTAACTTTATAAACAGCATTAGTGATTGCACTCAGTACAATATGGTTTTAAGCAGTGGAAAAGAAGATTCTCGTCACGTCCATGTGCCCTCGCTTGGTGATACTATGTTACAGAAGAGCGATGGCGGTTATGTGTATTTAATAAGGTCGACTGTCTTTCCAGAGAAGGTATACATCGGCTGTACAGAAAACATTTTATTTCTGGTTCATGAGCATAACAATGGACATGGAGCACAAAGTGTTACATGTTCTGATTGCATTCTTTGGTGTGTTATATCTTTCATTGGGAATTTAGGTCATCTGACGAAGAGGGAGCGTGAGTTGTTAACGAGTCAGTGGGAATTCTGAAACAACGCGTCAATTATGAGAGGACCTGTGTCGAATATTGAACAGTTTGTAGAAAATGGACGTTTGGTGACGGAGGCGTACAATGAAACACAGACGAGCCCGGCTGATGCAAAATAAGTAGATTATACTGCGAAGTAACTACCAGATGTTATGGGGAGGAAGAATTTGGTTTATTCTATTCGATTGATGACAATAAGATCAACACTCGCGAGTAAAGTAAGACTTAGTTGACGTGACGCTTATTTTAGTACTTGATGAAGTTTTGGAATGGTTCTTAAACAAAATCATGGGATAAAACCTCGATAAACCTCATGGTACTCCTTCATTGTCTACCTTATAATAATTATATTGCATTATCTCTTTGTCTCCTTGTCATATCATATCGTTTGTTTTATTCCTACTCATCTTCTTCGTGTTTTAATGTAGTGCCATGATACAATGAACGTGATTGCTATTCTTTTGTTGGTGTTCATAACAATAGAACACTTTTGCTACCTTACTCATGACTGTCACCAGTTTAGAAGTAATATACTGAAGCCATAGCTGATGTAGTACTGTCCTGCATTGATATCTCACCGCAAGCCTTAAATTCATCATATTATCTGGGTAGAGCAGGAAATGTTGCTCCGTTTGCATGACTACACTGTGGCTAATACCAGGATGTTCTGCCTGATTGCATGTAAAGGTGATGAACCAGTCAAACATAAGAAAAGTTTTTGTTGCTGCCAAATCCAAAGCAGCTTGGTGACTATCTACGCTTTTATTCAATAATTTAACATCGTATTTTACAACATATTTTTCAATTCTATTGGGTTGAATAGATATAGTGATGCCGAAAATCATAAGATTCGAAAGTGTCATGAAAATAAAATCCAGACCAGAGTACGATGTTTCATGTGATTGTATTTGAAATGTTGTAGCAAACTATCAATATTTTACAGGGAAAAGTTTCGAACGAGCTGTACTGCTGTTTGAGGCAATTAAAGGTGTTTTTTAATATAATAAGTAAATGAAACAAATACTAGTGAATGATGGTCATTAGGGCCACAATGTACTTTATGTTTTACAGGTTTGTAATTGTTTCCATGCATTTTTATTTTATTGGTATGCATCTTTTGATGCTTATGATGGTATTGAAGATCTGTCTTTAGAGGTTTTTTCTATATGTATTTTTTTTGTTAATAGTTGGATTACAGATCTCTCCTCATTGGTTTTTGGTCTATGCATTTTTAAATGGTAATCATGGGATTGAAGATCTCTCTTTATTCATGTTTTGCTGTATGCATTGTGCTTTATACTTCACTGGTGATTACGGTGTCGACGTCACGAGGCCATACTATTCATAGGCGTTCCGCCAGGACTGATAGGGCACGATTCGTGGATCTTCTGCATCGAAGGACTTTGCCGAGTATAGCTACTCGTGTGAGTAATACTATTTCGCCTATATATCAAGAAGAATTGCTTAGGGGCTATGGTGTGAAAAGTAGACTTCGATTGAATTTGCAAAACGTTACGATCCGTCTGGCTCATGTTAATTCGTCCGAAGATGAGGTAGATTATCCTCTTTTCACTGAAGTTGTTGATGGAACTGGCTGTCTTGAACCTCTGGTTTATATTATTTCGTGAGAAGAGAGGGTTGCCGACGGAAATCAATGGCTTTAAGCCATAGAGATCGAAGAATTGAATGACTTACATACTGAAGAGAGGCGAGGAAGTGAAGATGTCGAAGAGAGCAATGAGTTGGAAGAAGATGAAGATGTCAGTAATCGTGAGTTGGCAAGAAGGATGAGGAGATTTTCGGGCAGTGGCAGGATAAGGGTTAGTGATGTATTTCACATGGTAATAAACAGAAGATATTAAAATGAGACGGGTAATTTTTATCCATATCTTTGACTCATCGACATTGGCGACGAAAGGTTGATCTCTTTTAGTACCGTGGATTAGTTCAATACATGCAATAGGAACATTTGAAACTGCAATAGGAGCTCACGAAATGTCATGTCCTCTTTAAATATGTATATTTTCGAATGCACTCCAATACATGGTTTAAATCTAAGAAGTATGAATACATGAAAATGGACAAAATATAAATGATACTACCCTGTCCAATGTATGAATACTGGGGTAAGAAGTTACCAATTAACTTTAGGTGTACAAGAAACCATATAACTCGATGGAGAGGAAGGTGTACACATCTGTCAAATTCGCTGATATCAGTATTCAAAACAATATAATTTCCTCCAATAAATACTTCTTATTTCATTTCCACTTTCTAAATTTATTATTGACATACCTAGTGTTCCTGCATATCAGCCATCTTCCGTTTAATAGTAACAACCAATTGGATTCTCTCCTCTTCTAAACAATCCGCATTATATTCCTGTACTACCCGCTCTCCTTGCAGAATGCGATGTTCAATGGTACGCCTTCCGTTTCTGATGGCTTCCTTATTAAATAATTTCCATTTACGTTCAAGGGTCTCCCTTCCAACTTTCTCCATGTGAGAGAGTCCACAAATATAAGCTGCCACACAATAAGGGCGGTAATACGGATCTGCTGTCCCCTCTGCTCCCTGGCCACTGTTGTGTTGATTGAATCTCTGTGCAAGATTTTTTGTCTGGCCAATATAATCTCGATCAAAATCCCTCACCGACACAAGGAAGTAGACATAACCTGATGTGTCAGTTGGAAGTATAATGTCACAAGTACGGTATGGATAAACATCAGCATACGGTAGAGTCATGTTCTGATTGATGTCATCCTCTCCATTGCCGTTGACTGAATGAGTATTTAGTAGAACATCAATGTAAGCAGTCCATTGATTCCTCAACGTTATTAGTTCCCACATGTTGTCCACTGCAAATTTTTGAGGCCCAACGATTATTATATCTTGGGCTCTGCGAGTACGACTGAGTCCGACAACAATTTGAGGTTTATCCCATGGGCAGCAGTCTTTTGTGAATTCTAATGCGCATTTCCCTTCGATTGTGTTGCCCATTTGTTTGTTGATCGTACTGGATCCAATGTGACAGAGCGCGTATTGCTGTCTTCTTCCAACTAATCCACGGTATGGTATCTCTTGCTCGATAGAATGACCAACCATAACCGGTTTCCACTTATCGGTTATAAGACTTTCATAGGAAGGAATGCCGTTTGACAAATCAATGGAGTTCACACCAGCTGGTGCTGCCATGAGTGGAATCGGCGTCTTCAGAGCAAGCATTTCTTGTGTTGGGACTTCCAGCATGAGAAGTAACTGGGATTGATTGAAACCTTCGCCGTTCATTGTAGCCTCATACTGCCCACCATTCCAAAATACCAATTTTCTTGGTTCTCTCACAGCGTGATTAATTGCAGATATGAGAGCGTCTGATGTTGCAGGAACAAAGTCAGCTCGACTGTCAGCAATATGCTGTTCATCTATGGATAGGCTCACACTGTGTTGTGTGTTGTTTGCAATGAATTTTTGTTGACAACTTTTAACGTACTTGCTCGATGCCTCGTATGCTGGAATGCGTCGAGCATACATCCGTTGGATGTCAGCAGTGATTACATCGTCTTCCCAACTACTTGTAAATACCATGTTGTCCTTCACCAGACGTTTGAACTCGTCCTCATAAGACTCCTCCTCATTTCCCCTCTTCGAAAGTAGTTTCGTTGGAGTCATTCTGGTCAGTTCTTGTATTCGCTGTAGGTTGATATCACCATGGGCACGTACAGAATGGGATAGTTGTGTGATAACGAAGTCGGTCAAGACGTGCGACGACAGTAAGAAGGGCCATCCATTTATTGCACCAAGTTGGGTATGATCCATAGTTCCCAGCATAAGAACTCCTCCAAATGGCACATCGGTTGACCTTGCTTTTCGCAAAATTATGTCAAGAATACTCAGTTGTTCAGCAGACAACTGACCACATTCATCGATGATTAGTACATCCATGGTCCGTATTGCGTGGAGGTATTGTATTTGATTCTTTCGATTGACCTTTTCTAACGCCAGCTCCGCTAATCTGTAGGGGTTACCTTTTTTTCGTGACATTAACCCAAATAGTCTGTGCAAGTGAATACCACCAAGAGCGTTGGCTCTCACTCCCATGAGTGCCGTAGTCATTACTCTAAGGCCAAGAGACATGGCAAACAAAGAAAGGTACAGAATTATGTGTGATTTGCCACTACCTGGCGCACCTTCGATAATGTTCCCTTTGTTGAAAACAGTGGCTTGCGGACCAAACTCGAAAGAGTACTTGATTATCGATCTAACTGCAATTTGCACAGCTCTCAACTGCTCCCTGTATGACTCGTCCGACTGACCGTCATATTTTGTAAATTGATCGATTGGCCTCCACTCCACTGGCTCATCTTTGGAACATTTCATGACTTCCTCCTGGGATGGAATGTTAATGCTATCTGGCATTGCTTGATATATTGCTGAGAGTTGGTCTTTCTTCTTGTTCTCCCAAAAGGATTTCAAACCAACATCCACACTATTTAGCATTTCTGTCAGAGTGCAAGGAGGGATGTCAGATATGGGTATTTCGTTTCGGAGTAGAACTGAGTCGAACAGCCTCTTTGACATAATGACAAAGTCATCTAAACGTCGTAATGATACAGGCTGTACAGAAAGCACTTTTGTTACAACGATTTTCATCAATTGGTTGGAATAGAGCTCCAGCGCCTCGTCGGTAGTCTCATTTCCAATAAGCTTCACCTTCACTAAACTGTGTCGGATTGAAGGTTGCATTCGAATATCTAACTCGGTCTCATATTTACCAAGCATGAGCATCATGTGGAGAAGAAACGGTGTGGGATTGTGTGGTGTTACACTGGAGAAGACTGGAATTGGGAGATGCTCTCCTTTACCTCTCTCAACGAATTGCTTGCATTGTGTCATTTGCGATCTTGTACAAACTCCAGATTTAACACACTCAATCATATCCAATAAATGTTTTCGCAACTCCCAAGAGTCTTCCGAGCAATCTTCCCGAATGATATCGTCCGTTAAGTGATGGTGCACTTCATTGAGGGCTTTCATTCGAAGCTTCACTCTGCGTTCAAGGCTATCTATCCAAGAGCATGATACAATTGACTCGCTCAATCCGGATTCTATTTGTTCCTTTTTCATTCCACCTCTGATGTCAAACCAGCGAAAATACATTCCTGGGTTCGGAAATAGCTGTAAAAGCTCCACAGGTCTTAGTCCGAATTCGGTCACTTTGTCATATGCTCCATTCTCAAAATTTTCACCAAACATGAGTTCTTGCTGAGGCGACATGAGACGAGTCATAATCTTATCTCGTCTAATTTTTTGGACTAGACAAAAACCAGACTGTGCATCGGGCGCATTTTCTCTGTCAGCTGCTCTTTCGCCAGCGGCACTATCTCTCGGTGCCTTTTTCTTTTTATCCGGCCGTTTCAATTTCCCTTTTCTGTCAAGCTCAATCTTGGTGGTTCTTCTATGTTCAAATGGCTTGGTTGCTATTCTAACATATTCAAGTGTAGTCATCACCTCCGGGTATCCCAAGATCTGCTGTTGCTCTTCTGTGAATGCTATGGCTCTACCCACCGGATGGAATTTCTTGCGAGACTTTTCGAAAGCCTTTTCCTCATTCTTCTTTGAGCTTGTAATTTTGGTGTTGTGCAGAAATTGGTGTTCTGCCTGCATGACGGCACCACTGTGAGCATCTGCCCAAACAATACAACGATTTCCTTGATCGAGTTTCACGATGTATTTTACTACATACTTTGCCACTCCATTTGAACCATGTAATATCTGGGCATTCTGCTGAGACTTTGTTATCGCAAAAAACTCTGGGATGACAGGCGACATATTGCAAGTAGCTGCAGGATGTACCTTGCCCATGTGGCGTTTCGGTTGAAGAAGGTTGGAACGTATTGTACCATTCGGTGCCTCTGGAGTAGGCGGATCCCAAAGACCTGCCTTTTGGAGTATGTTTCGACATGCTTCTGAAAATTCATAGTGCAACGGTATAAGCTCGTCTTCTAATGGTTTTGTCTTCCCCTTAACAGAATGCGGCTTCCGACATCTGTAATTTTCTGGTCCATCGCCCTCGCCAATTTTTCTTTGGCACCGTTGGTCATGTTTGTGACTAAGTACTTCTTTCGCATGGGCAGTTGTGGTATGCCAATCACGCTCAGACTCGAACAGTCCTTCATTAATGTAACGTTGTATTTCGGTTGAGGGGTAAAGGTCACAAACAGCACTCTTTTGCAAATCATATATCAGTTCTTTCATTCCTTCTTTTTTCAAGTCTTCTTTTGACAATGCCACTAAACCATGGATGTGGGGTAGATTACCTGACTTCTCCTGGTATTCATCCCGGAAAAATACATGGGCCACCTTACCTATAACTGATGTTGTGCTATAAGTGATGTATTCAAGCCAAAGCTTACGAACTTCCATCCAGCATCGACCCAAGGTAGATCCATATGCCATCTCAAAAGACTGTTTTACTTCATCTTTAGCCGCAATGGGCAATTTTTCGTAGCCATCAAGTGATCTTGTCCAATCCATGCTGTCTTTATGTTGATGGAGGTGGCTAATACCAGGATGTTCTGCCTGATTGCATGTAAAAGTCAGGAACCAGTCGAACATAAGAAAAGGTTGTGTTGCTGCCAAATCCAAAGCAGCTTGGTGACTATCTACGCTTTCATTCAATATTGCAGGGTTTTCGCCCTCACGCACTGACATCCCATTTTGACTTTTGACGTCTACAACAAAGCCACGTCGAGCAATGACACGAGAGTCCATCCCACCTGCGACTTTGTTCGCTTGGATATCATAACAAAACGACATAAATATCGGACAAGTGCTTGTAGACGAATTGGAATGTGTTACCAGATTTCGCGCTATTGATAATGATGAAGCAAATCCATGTGGATTTGTGGCAGACGTATAACAACTTATAGGTGCCGATCCAAGGATTGCGCAAGGGTCATGTGTTGCCTCAGCGTAAAAGTGACGCGGAAAGCATGATGCCATTAGGTACAATAACGGAATAGAAAATCCTGCAATAGTTGATGTGATCCTCTGAATGAAGTTTCGCTGCACTTGAGTACCATTGATACGTTTTTTGTATCGTGTGAGAAGGGTCGCTGCTTGGTTGAATAACACATGACAGGGGACGATGCTATTTCTTGTTCGGTCAATAATAGTATGGGCGAAGGCTCCAGCGTTTGTTTTGGGTATAGCATTATACATCGGATCATCTGCGTTGTATGCATCATCAGCATCAGGTGCATCATCAATAGGGTTTTCATTTGAATAGGTAAGAAAGTCATCCAGCATGAATGCATGACGATCACCATTGCCAGTGTCAACAATTTCGTCTTCGTTGCGATCCATCGCCTGTCGCAACCCAATTATACGCTCTCTTAGACCGTCTTCATGCACATTTTGGTACATGGCCACATCTTCGTCATCCTCCTCTTGTTCGAATTCGTCATCGTCGTCTTCTTCAAATTCGTCATCCTCGTAATATTCCTCCTCTTCTTCAAAGTCCTCCTCCTCCTCTTCATGCCAATTATCGTGGTGATCATTCCATTCTTCGCTTTGTTCATCCATTGTCCATTCTGCCTCTGACGTCTCACCTTCGGTGCTGTACGAAGTATTGCTATCTTCTTCATCAGAGTCAGTCCACCCACGGCAAGTCGCGCCTCCACTATATTGGAAATCAACATGGTCATCCCAATCGACTACTACTGAGGCATTGTTTGTACTATCGTCAATGTCTAACTCGTCATTGATATTGCTGCCATAACTTATATCGGAGTCATAGTTACAGTTACAGAGATCCCAATCTGACACTATTGTTTCACTACTGGCAACATTATCGGAATTCCAATCATCATTGTTCTCTCTGTTGACATTGATACTGCTGTCATTTCTTTGCATCACAGAAGAAGAATGATCGCCATCTGTTGCCGGGGTCACTGTTGATATCGTAAGAGGAGAAAACTTATTAAAGCATGCACTGCATATCTTCGTATTGCATAAATATTTGCTGCAAATATATGCTTCCTTTCCTTCACAGTCTAAGTTCATGCATTTCCCTTTCGTTTCTTTATTTTTCGCAGTGGGGATAAGGGGGAACGGGTTTGAGCTACAACTGCAAAACACATGTACCTGACCCCCTAGGCTACGGTGAAAGTCCAACTTCATTTTCTCAAGTGATGGTGTTGACAATTTCACGTACACTGTGACGTATGAAAAAAGACCCTCGTTCAGTCGAGGAAAGTTACCTTGCGGATGATCATGAGGCATGCAATAATTTGTCATCATTTGTGGGGCATTTTGGCGTCTCTCTTGTTTCCACCATGACGAAAACCCGGAACCATGGCGTGTGAATCTTGTTGCAGTAAATGTCGAAGGGTTGTTATTCTCCGAGAGCGGAGCATCAATGCACATGATTACACGTGCCTCAAACTCGGAATTTCCAATGGCAATAGAACCAGGCTTTGCATTCGTGCTGAAGTTCTCATTAGGACACACAGGTCCTACTATAATGACGACGACAGTAATGCTACTATCAACGCCACCTGCACCTACTGCATCATCAAGTGATGAATGAATTGATATGGATTGGTAATCCTGAGGAGGAAAGAGACTCTGCCAGTAGTCATCACCGAACTGATAGAATAAATTGGGGTCATCTACAACAGAGCCCTGAAACACTCGCATCCTATCAGGCATGTAACGCTCCATCGCCTTTCGTATGAACATTTGACTCCGGTTGCTTTTGAATGGCGAACCTCTCGGGGTAGTAATATCATTGTGTTTCATATAAGCATGATTCAAGTGGGCCAGCATATGTCCTGCCCATCCATCAAAGCGAAATGGCAACAACTTTTTGTCTATTCCACGATGAAGTTCTTTGCAACCCAAAATGGCACTGGCAACAGCCCATTGCATCATAGTTGGACTCGTCCTCACCCCTCGATAGAAATCCACTGCCTTCATTGGTGTTCCATATAATTGAGGATCTTCAGTTTGGAGAAAATTATTCAGCGGGGACCAAGTTCGTTGAAGCGCCACATTAACTTCCTCCATTCCTTCCCCTGTTCCATGTCTCTTTCTTTTCACAATAGCAGATATTGAACTTTTCTGAGAATTCATTTGCAAATATACACTGTCCTCCATCCCAACATATGTAGCACCAACTTTATACTGATCCAAAGAACCTTTTGGATACAGCCTCTTCGATTCTTCCATGAGATTGTCCTTCAGTTCTTCTAACATAGTACCTTCATAGACATTTTTAGCAGCTAGATGACAAATATCCTGACGACCAGCTAATGATAAAGCCTCACTTGCGCCAAGCATCGCTGATTTCCTCGTAAACCGAGGCTCTGTTGTGATATTCATTGAATCCATACCAGCAAAGGACGACTGCTGTGTTGACATTTGAAACATTGTATTAAACTTGCAAGCTCTTACGGGAGAGAACAGCCTTGGTTGCAATTGAGCGGGGCACAGTTGGTCACTCTTCTCGGGGCTTAAGTTATGGTGGGGTTTCCTTGGTGGGTGAGGATACAGTCTCTTTTTGGTATTGTTAGACCTGTGGTGACGACAATTCATCACCATTAACCCTTTTCCGCCTACCAACTCAACGGCAGGTAGAATTGGCCACTCCTCCTTCAGAAGAATATTATCATACAAAACTTTTTCATCTGGGAGATCATCATTCCTCGGTGACCCAAGATCCAAACTTACATCTCCTTCCTGGATGTAATCCCGCTTAGACTGTTTGATGTAGTCTTGTCTGGATGTCTCTACCAAGTAAAGATTCCTGTAATATTTCGAATTAGGCATGTTCAATTCAACTCGTCTTAAATGGTGCTGGATTAATAGCCCCAAATTGGAATGCCCCCCCTCAAAGCAAAATTCAGTACAACCCCAGGGACAGAGGACATCTGGTAAGATGATGGGCTTGTTGAACCCCCTAGGCTTCAGTAGTCCCATCAAACTCTTGATCTCCCTTTTCGATACTACTTCTCTAAAATTCTTCACATCAAGAGTCCTGTCATTGAAAAGTGGGATAGGGAATTCTCTTGTACAACGGTAATAATATTCTTCATCTGCCTCATTACGTATGTCATGGATTGCATCCATCCAGTATTGACGTATACTTCCTGGTATGAACCTCCATAAACGCTCTGGCTCATAACTCACATGAAACCGACTCCCAGTAGAGACTTCTTTCCCACTAAGAAGATTCCACAGAAACGATGGCCATGTGTTCTTCCAATCAGCTGCACGCTTGATAGCTTCTTTTTCTTCCAACGGATCATCTAGTTTCTTCAGATAATTCTTACACTCTTTACATAAAGTATAAGACGTGAACAACCGTGTTCCAGCTCCATGGTACGGCACTAATCGAAGTTGACATTGAAAGCGACGAATAGACGAAGATAACACATCATGCAGTTCCATGAAGTAAGGAGATTCTTCTGTCACTCCTTGCATCTGCTGCCGCATACAATTATCACAATACTCTTGTGAACCTTCCAAAATGTCATCATCAACAATCTCATCTTCATCAATGTCATTATTGACATCACCACCGGTTTCAACATCCAATTCGACAATGGACTGATCATGATCAATCTCATTATCGGCATTACCGCCTATTTGAACTTCCAAATCAACATCGGCACCTCCAACTACTTCATTAGAACTACCTTGTGCGGTATACTGCTCTGGGTAATCAAACAGTACAGCGTCAACGACATTTTGTGCGCAATTATCATAATACTCTTGTGAACGTTCGAAAAGACCATCACCAACAATCTGATCTTGATCAATCTCGTTATTGACATCACCACTCGTTTCAACATCCAAATCAACATTACACTGATCATGATCAATCTCGTTATTGACATTGTTCCCCATTTGAACATCCAAGTCAACATCGGCACCTCCACTTATTTCATTAGAATTACCTTTTGGGGTATACTGCTCTAGCAAATCAAACAGTACAGCATCAACGACATTTTGTGCATACTCTCGCTCACTAGATAACCTCTTCCGTCGAATATTCTGCATGCGCTGGCGCTGTTTTTCAAGTAAGAGCTCTTTTTTATCCATGGGCATATCTTGATAAGTTTTTTGCCGTTTATTTCTGTCATAGGTAGTTCTTTCATAATGACGATGTTTTATTTCGAAGATCTCTCGACTCTTCCTCAAATTCTCTTTTTTTCCAAAACCAAGTGGTCCTATGCTTTCTGGGTCTTCATCATTACTGTTATTGACCTCCATTATATCAAAAAAACTATAGTGGTTTATAACGGATAAAATGAAGGTCAACAATGTTAACTGAATTATAGATAGATGCATTAGTGCAACAGAGAATTCCTTGATTGAATGATTATTGACGTTGGTATATTATTGAAGAGAAAGCATGCAACATTATTATTTTATTGTGATAGGATAAGGATTGACAAACTGTGTATTGGCAATGTATTCAGATGATCAATGTAAAAAAGATCTACGGCTCTACTTGAAGATGCTTACATCACAAGAGTCAGTGCAGTGATGTATTTATCTAAATAAACACGCAGATAAACCCAAAATGGGGAGAGATCTTCAATCCCATTATTATCATCTAAAAATGCATAGAGCAAAAAACCTATGAGGAGAGATCTTTAATCCCACATAATGCATCTAAAAATGCATACATCAAAAAATGAATAACAATAGATCTTCAATCCCATGATTACCATTTAAAAATGCATAGACCAAAAACCAATGGGGAGAGATCTTCAATCCCACTATTAACATAAAAAAATACATACAGAAAAAACCTCTACAGACAAATCTTCAATGCCATTTTTGATAAAAACCTATGGGGAGAGATCTTTAATGCCACGTAATGCACCCTTACAACAAAAAATTGAAAATAAAACCAACGAGAACTCTGGATCTAAAGCCGTCTGAAGTATGTAACCTTTACAAAGAATTTACAAAGATATCGTACGATGATGGTTATGTATCACAGTGACTCAATGCATATCAGGTAAGAAAACCATCTGTGTGACTATGACTATCACAGACTATAAGAATTATCAAAGAGGACCTCAACGTCAAGCTTGAACTAATACAAATAACAACTTCAACCATAAATTTGCGTCCTCCCTACAACATTCATACCCAGTATAATTGTATCGAAAGACCTAGAGATATTCGATGCTATGTTTCACTGAATGAGAAGCCCTGTTGCATTTAATTCCTGCGTAATGATTCTATTGAAGTTAATATTCGATACACGACTCAACAAGAATCCCTCTTTCAGTAGATTACTTAAACTGCATTGCATTATGTAGACATAACTATGTAATCTTACACCAACAGAACAAAATGTAAATTCTTCATACAAAATCGACATGAGCAGCAACGACAGCAGCGAAGAGAATGAATTTCAATGGGACCCACCTGACGACGAACAAATTCCCAACAGCAATAATATGATCAATAACAATTCATTCTTGGCTGAATTAACACGGAAAGCGCAATCAAATGATAACAAAGAAACGGCATTGATAAACACCTATGGCGAGGAAGAAGGTCGACGACGATTTGAAGCACTACATGAACATCGATTCTCTGAACGACGACATGAACTTATCGAAGACTCCGCAACAAGAACCAATACAGAAGAATTAAGACTCGAAAGACAAGAAGCCTACTCTGAATTGAAAAGGCAAAGGCCTGATGTGGAGTCATCACAATTCGCTTACAGTTCAGTAACAACAACCCATGCAGCAGTTTGTATTGATACTGACATTGTCATACCATACAATGCCAGTCCAATAGTTAAGAAAATGGGCATTTGGTGGAACAAAAACATAGCAGCAAATCTTCCACAAAATAATACTAATACTGAGCTCGAAGAAGACCATTCAGATGATTCAAGTTCTTTTCACGGTAGCTCACAGTTAACATTACCTCCCGCTAATGTAACTGTATACAAATCCAACGATCGAAACCAAACACCAAAACCCAAGATAGATCTTCGTTTGAATACCACTGAAAACTGCCCTCTACCTTGTGGAGGTAAGATCGTTATCTGGTTCTGGATTAAACGTATTGTGCATACTTGGGAAAACTGGACTGGACAATGGTGGCTACATGGACACCCAACAAAAATCCACTACTTCTCCAATCTTTCGAACAGGCACGGCCTTTGTCGATACACCAACCACAAAACTAAAGACCTGTGCACTTATTGGCGAGAGTTGAATACCAATCCAAACGACTTTGATAATTGGCCAATCATTCCTGACCAATCAACATTGCATCCCTTCGATATAGAGAGGTTTGCTACAACTGGAGCAAATGAAGAAGTAGTGACTTGGTCTGCTCAACATGACAGACATAACACCACCGATAACTCCAACGAACCAACTCTACGATCCAATATTTTAAACCAAGAATCATTCCAAGCCGATACCCATATTCTCAATGATCACTCTACCGAAGATAATGCTGTCAATAATTCAACAGAACATCAAGCTTCAGACCAAGATGAATCAGACGATAACAGTAGGTTCTCGGACTTTGATTCCTCCGAAGACATCAACAGATTTTCTAACTCAGAAAACAGGTCTTCTTCACACGATCAAAACAACCAACTCAATAATGAAAATAGCAGCAGCAATGAGAGCTCAAAAGAGTATTAGCATCAATGATACTTTGTACTCTCAACAAAAGAAATAACAGCATAGGCGAGAGCTCAAAAGTATAATAGTATCAATAGTAAATCGACGACATCTAAAAAGAATATTAGCATCATCGATACTTTGTAGTATCAATAATAAAAAGAACAGCGGTATCAGCGACAACTGAAAAGAATACTATCATAAGCGATGCGCTGTATATGTAATAAATTCGCGACTCCAATTCTAAAACAAGTTTTAATATTTATTGCCATTAAAATGGACTACAACAATCTTACATAAACGATGGATTAGTATAATCAACATCCCTCTGATTTACTTCTCTATTTCCACTTCATTATATTTCACATAACATATGCCAAACCAAATGCACCTACCTGCTTAATGTTTTGCGGTACCTTGTATTAATACATATTAGATTTGAACCTTGTATTTGCAGTACCTACGAAAGTACATAATATTAGGGGGCATGTGGTTTCGTCACCACCAATTTGAATACCGAACCAAAAAAATCATGCCAACGAGCCTAACAATTCCATGATAACAGTGGCCTGATTTTCAAAAAACTCAATCTAGAGAATGTTAGAGATACCAACTTTTTTGATTGAAATGATGGCTAGCCCCCTTTTGTTCCCGTTACATTTTTGAACCATCTATTTCAGATAACCGTACAATTTTGTACGGAAAATGCAGTACAATTGAAAATACCCATCAAAAGGGGACATGTAGTTTCGTGACAACCAATTTAAGCGACGGACCAAAAAAATCATGCCAACGAGCCTAACAACACCATGATAACAGCGGGCTGATTTTCAAAAAACTCAATTTAGACTATGTTAGAGATAGCGACATTTTTGAGTAGAATAATGACTAGTCCCCTCGTTTCCCTCATAATTATCTATTACCATAGCTGAATTTAACGCAAGAAGACGATTTCATTTAGTCATCAGCAACTAACACTAAACACCAAACAAAAATAAATAAATAGAGCCCGACCGTGACAACCGCAGCGATTAGTTCATAAGTGAGGCGCTCCGATTTAAGCTATCCGTGCCCGTTAGAAATTAAACACGAAATTCAACACTGCCTCTACAAATCATCACCACATCAACGGATGTGCCAAAGTTGTTTTCGTTAACCCCAATTTACCATTCGTATCACCATACCATCAGAAGACACCTCCAAAATGATAAAAAGTGATATTGCAACAGCTGTTGCAACAATCACATCCAAGATAAGTGACACCAAAAGAGACCTGAGAGAAATATTTTTAACACAACAAAGCAAATATGCGGACGTATTGTCGCTGTTCAGTAGTTACAACAACGAAGAGAGGTACACCATTTGTAACAACGTTTTAGGTGTAGATGCGGAATCACGATCAGAACCAAAACACGTATTAGAATGCCTGGTAAAATATGAGATAGCGATGAGTTTTGCTTCAACTGCTAAACAAAACAAGAATGACGATAACATTAAAGACTTCTACAAACACCACTTGCACGGTGCAGTAGTTTGTGCATGGGAATTTGTTTGTCGATCTTCTTCGCTCGTAGAAGATGATTGTTGTCAAATAGCTCTATGCTGTGGAAGACATATTCTCGGTATCAATGAGAACGAAAAGAGAAAGATGGTGTTTCCGCACATCTTTCCATATCAAAAATTTACTGAATTGTACGAGATAATAAAAAGGCTGAGGGATGAATTGATCACAAAGAGTCTTCACCAACCAAGGCAGAAAATATCTATCAATCCAACGCTAGACAAGGTAAAGAGTTTCATCAGAAATTTTGATCAGGACACCAATAGTCGGGGGGGGGAGTCTTACAGTAATTCAACATCCAGTGATGAGGGGAGCCACCACAGGATCAGTAACCAATACTTCAAAAGCTTCTTTGAAGCTCATGCAGATAATACTAACGAAAGCATTGAAAGGGCATCTACTTATTCCGACCTGCTTCAATTTATGCCAAAAACTTACTTGAACGAACATGGTGTCATCGCAACCAACAGAGACGATTGGAACATTTTTATCAACAGTCCACTACTCATGGCTTCAGTAATAGAAAGTGTAGCCAAGTAAGTTATATCCCGACAACAGAAACGACTTTCAATATTGTTGTAAGCTTATATCATCGTCCTTCTTCTTCTTTCGACTCAATCCTTTCCTACACGCATTAGTATGTTCAATGGAAGCGAGGGAGGGTACAAAACACTCGATGTCATTGCCGGTAAAAAAAACGCCAGCACAGCAACATGTGCAGATGTCACAGGCCCCACGATTCAATTGTATCTTCAAAAACACCCTTATATCAAAAACCGCTTCGTCAATGTATTGATCTTAAAAAACCACTTATCAGATGATTACATAGAACGAACGTATATCCCATCATTCGAAAATTTGGCCTTCCAGTCTTCGAAGGCCAAGAAAAGTAATTCGTTCATTAGAATTTCTTCGAAGGAAAGATCACATCCTAATGAGCCTATCCCAGTCATAACATATGGAAATAGTACTCGCAGCCGGAAGCAATATAGAGCTACTGCTATAACATGCATAGAAAAAAATACATGTGATTTTGCAACACTTGTATTCCGGGCAGCAGATAAGGCCGTACTCAACGCAATACATCGCTTGAAGACATTTCTCAACGAATGCAAGGGAAGAACCCCTAGTGAGATCCAACAATCTAGCCAAAAAAAAGGGCCCACCAACAACTCATCATATTGCAATCAAATGCTGCCCTTCGCATTCCCAATAGGAAATGATTATCCAATAGATTCCCCAGACTCGGTAGTAATTCAAGCCACCACGAACATACCATATGGTAATCATAGTGATAGTACTACACCTTGCAATCACAACAACAATAAACAAGCGACTAGCAGTGATCAAATGAGGATATACACCAATGCCATAGCTCCACTTGCTCCAATTGACGATCCTTTATTAACTATACGGCATGGCATACCAGAGGCAAATGGTGAAAATGCAATGTGTACAATAGTGGGGTATTTTTGTAGCAAGAAGCTTGCCTTTGTCCCGTGGACGTTATCAAACGGCGATGGCATACCAGTAGGAGGAAAGAGTCATGCTCACGTGCAATGGCATGGATCTCAAGGAATGATCCATCACTATCTTCGTCCGCTATCCGAACAAGTCCGCATAGTGGAGTCATGTCGTCAACTGCATCCAAATCAAATATCACACGAGCAACAAAATCAAGAAGTAATTCGGAACATCAAGGTATTCGACACAGATACGCATAAGATAACCGGTGTTTTTGCTCTCCTAACCGGAGAAAAGAGATTTGTATCACCAATCAATAGTAACATTCCTTCGAAAGAAAAAAAAAGGAGATCGAAAAGAACAAGAGATACTCGTACGTCCGCCAGTTTGGAAAGCCACCCAACGAAAAAAAAAAATGTGAGAAATTGGTAGTTGGAAGACATCAAAATGGAAAGGTAGAAGAATATGAACGAGTTCCGCGTGATCAAGTTGTTGGGATAGACTCCAAAATAACGCTGGAAGACATTGCTCGATGTTCAACAGTAGCAAAAGCATTCTACAACCGCAAATGCACAGTATTACTCAATAGAGGATCACAATATAAAGAGAAGGATGCAACAGTAATCATTGGACCATTAGTCAAGCCGAATGATAATGTCAAGGACTCTCACTATCTAGTACGACCAGGGGAGAAATTCAAACCAACTGAGATAGATTCGGGCCATGGTATAAAGTCAAGCAGCATGAATCAAGGAGTTATCAACACAAAGAAAGCTGATGTTGTTCACATACGGCGTCTGTCCAAAAATTGCCCCGATGTAATAGAAAATATAGTTAGGGCCTATGAAGGAAAACAAATGCTACCAATGACCCTACGAGGGCAAGGTGGCGCAGATACCAAAGCTGGCAGCAAACCTATTCCATGTCACCACCCAAACGCTGTAAAAGAGGGCGCTACCTACTTCGTTTCGTCTTACCAAAGTGTAACAAACAAATACCATCAAACCTTCGACAGATCTGTACAAATCCACCAATCCGTTATTGTATATACCAGGGGTGTATACCTGGGAGCATTCACCGTCGACAGCTCCTTAAAGAAAAGCATTGACAAAGACGAAGAAGTCGATGAAATCATCGAAAACACCAACAGACACATCAAAGTAATTCACCAATTGGACAGCGATAGATTTCCAGAGAAAGAACTCACAGAGCAAATGATCAGGGAAATAAGAGCTATCCGATCAGTTTGCCAGTATATCCGGCTCGTTCCGTTGCATAACAAATTCAATTCTCATTGGAATACAAATGACGATGTAAATTGGAACGTGATAAAACTTTCTCTCAATGACTTTCACAAGCCGACATACCTCTTTGAAAGCATCGACGGTTTACCACCAACCATTTATACTAATTGGATGAGTCTCTTAGATAACGGTTTACCATTTCTAAAAAACGAAGTCAAAACAAGGTTGGGATTAGAAGAAGAAAGTATCAACGATAATTTATGCCCTGAAGTTGATATTTCTACAAGAAGCAAATTCGATCTAGACATTTATGAAAACGGTCTAGTCCATGGATCAATGTTCTCTTCGGCAAAAACGTTCGGACCTTGCCTAACTGATGGAGGTTCCAAAATAATTCCACCTAGCTTCATATTTGATGACATGATAGCCGATGGAATATTCAAAAGCAGAGAAGATGCATACAAGCAAACAGGCTTAGCTTCATTGGCATCGAGACCTAATCATCCAATCACAGTAGTCTGGGACCTAGTCGCAATTATAGCAATGGCATCAACAAGTAGCTTCGACGAGACTCTGAAAGAAAAGGATGAATATGGTAGGCGAAAATATAGAATGGGACCGCATTACGTTATAAACAACAAAACAAACGAGGAGGCTTGGGATATTATCTTCAAATGCCTGCTTTCGTGTATGGTGAATCCCTGCGTAATGGTACAAATAAGTCACAAACGTGAAGGTAAATTGGCACCATCTCCAAATGACTTAGATGACTTCGTCTCCGCAGCAAAGATGTTTCAGTGGGAACAAAGATTCCTCCATGACCTTTTCAGACCTTGCTTCGCAGACGGTGATGTTTTTTTCGAATTCTTAACTAATCTCAAAAGATCAGGAAAGCAAATATTCATGGATGCCGTCAAATTCAACATTGATAGTTTGGGCAATGGCGACAGATGCAGCATTATCACTACCTTGACGAATGGATTGCGTCACTGCTCCGACAACGTTGAAATTGCCTTCACTGAATTCCATATGCAGGTCATTGCCAGGACAATCGAGGTCTGTCTTCACAATCCGTTTGGTAATGTTACATCAGTAGCAACAGGACCTGGTGGCAGGAGTGGATCAATGTGTTTCCTTGAATTGTTCAGGCACTGCACTAATCAACAGAATTTACCAGCTACGAAGGCCGTCGCACTAATACCTCAGTGGATTGTTACAACATACAACAACAAGATTCGATCAATTTTGAAGGGGGATGAAACTTCACAAAAAAAGGCCATGAAAGACCAAACGCTGAAGGTACTCGAGGTGAAGGGATTGCAATGGTCAACTGAGGACGATTTTTTGATACATCGTATTGGAATTGGGAAAAGATTCGATCCATCCGACGTCGAACATTCAAATTGTTGCTTCTATGGTCAAGTCCAATACACTCAACCTAATAGAAACGACGGCATTAGTAATGTAGTGCACCTCGACGGCGACAAACACGGCCCCATCAAGCACAACTACAAGGACGTATTAGCAAAAGACCTCCCATTTATGGCAACACACAAGCATTATTTCGACACTATTATGATGCCGGCTTATGCAAGTCTATTAAAAGATAAGTCATACCAGCACAAGAACTTACATGACAAATTCCAAATTACCATCAATAACAAAATGTCTAGTACATATTGTCACTTTGCTATACCAACCTCCACGACGACACCAACAATAAGAACAAAATCACCGAATGCCCATCAATCGGCGCGAAACGAATCCAATACAAACAACACGTTCATCAATCGTATCCAACAAAATTTTTTATCAATATTTAAATCAAAAACCGACAATAATAACTTCGACAAATCAAGTCAGCCAAGGAAAAAGTTGCCTCCAATTACAATGCCTACACCCGCCATGGAAACAAACCCAAACAAAAAGAATAATATCATCAATGGGAAAAAGGTCCAACAAATTAACGGTTTGCTAACAAGTGTCATACTGCATCGAACTACTGTTCCATTGAACGAAAAACAAATAACAGCGAATTCGTACAACACGAAGAAGAAGAATACTAGGAATAAAGAACCACAACCAAAGGTTATAACTGATACTATCAACGAACTCATGGAATTAGGAATTAATGTTGATATCGACAATGATCCACCATCAAAAACAAAGTACCATGCATGGCACAACCACACAGAAACGACCGAGGAACAAGACACAAATCTATACACAGATAGCAACACTATCATTATAACCATGATTACAGGTCACAGTCGTGTCTTCGTAGAAAACAAATCAAGCAACAACAAAGAGAGTGAGCACTCACACGAACTTGGACACGAATGGAGTCTTCCAGATGAACTCGCATCCTTCCACAGCGATTTGAAAGTGTCGACATATATTAACAACAGAGATGGGAGAACAGTATTGCTCGAAAAAGTAACTTCAGGAAAATTATTGTTGTTCTCTCTCTGTCCTGGCGACATTATTGTAATACCATCGTCACATTTGCACACAGTCTGGACTTATCCACAGTCCACTGGCCTTTCATTATATTTCAAAGAATAAATCTATTCTACAAAATTATACGCCACTGCCTTTTTTGCCCCATATCAACCTTGTTCGACCATCAATTATTAACCTTGGAATAGAATATACATGTCATCCAGCTAACAGTAATATCACCAATACGTAAAACCTAAAAAGAACTTCACGATAAGCAGAGCAACGTAACAAAAAAAAACATCAAAGCAATAGTCTTCTATTCAACAGATGAAGAAGACTAGATCTAACGTAAGGAAGACTTCACCGAGATTGCAAACCAATCTACTCTAACATCTTTAAGAAAATTAACTACATCATCAAACGCAACTGACACTACTGCCCATCCTTAAGTATCAACCCAATCAGTATGCGACTACCTCCCATCATTCAATTGAACACGACCATACCTATACCCGGGCCCTCCGATCACCAACATCATCAGAATTGTTCGCAGCTATAGACGCAGATGCGAGCGTAGAGGTATCAAACCTCATCTCTTCCAACTGGCCCATATGATCTAGACTCGTAGGAGTTACGGAACACAAATGATAAGTGCGATCAGTAGCACTAATCATAGTTTTTTTCTCGTTTCTCAATGCTAATCCAGAGGTGTCCACGGTTTTTGACGACTGATCCTGGATCTTCCCAAGACGACACCAACCAAAAATTGTAAAACCTGACTGCATCCTACGCATTTCATCACTGACATCATCCAAATCGGTATCGATGTCGCCCCCACGATTCACATAAGACATCATCCTGTCCATAACATTATAGGTATTCACCTTCACCCTACGATCAGAATAAAACTGAATCGCACTAACCCCAGACGGAATGTGTCCCTGCTTCAAAAAGAAGTTGGTAAAACTCCTACTAGTAAAGTACCTCACAATCATTTCCCTGCCATCCTGAGTAACCAATTTAAGATCCATCGCTGCAACAACATCAGCCTCTCGTTTAGATAGGGCGAAACAAGCACATATTCTTGCCTGCTTGCCACCCTCATACTGCCCATATCCATCACAAAACCTACCGCAACAGTGTTCCAAATCAACAAATGTCACGTTCTGTAACACAATCTTCACATTGTGGTAGCAAAACCCATGCTGCCTATTTTTATTATCTCGAACCATCCTTTGTGGGATACGCACCTCATCGAATCGAACAGGTACAACACCCTCAGTTAGAGTCATTAGTGCAACACCGTCGTTCTCATTCATTCGATCCAGATTACTTGGGGGATCAACTACAACAAAAGCACCACCCGGCCCTGCGAAAATATGAATGCACCAAAATACAACATACAAAGTTTAACAGTACCACTCTATAACTACGTATAAACAAGAACGCAACACTCACCCATCACACCATTGTCACGAAGATGTCCACACCTATGAAACATCATTTCATTCTGCCCTTTGCCCCATAAGAATACAACAATATTGTCCCCTTCGTCGGCATTAATATCCATGCCTACTATCATTTTCTCGTAAGACTTCTTTCCACTACTTGTACGATTGTAAAAGGATACTTCTCCATCGAGTTTATTCGCAGCTTTCGGATACAAAAGAACAATACAAACAGCTTTGTTGAAAGTCTGCACATCAGCTTCATTCAACAGGGTGTTGATAGTTATAAACTTCAACGATTCGTCGAAACGACCATCATGGGGCAGTAGAGGAGTAAGCTGCACAGGGTCAACCAAATTGAGGCGACCCAAATTGTGCACGTCATTAAAATTATTCATAATATATTTCTTTCTGCAACTGTTGCTCTCAACATTTAATGTCCACTGAGATCTACAAATATCTCAACTATCGGGCCAGTAAAATGATATGCTGCTGGTAGCCAGAGTTCTCATTCCTCAGTGTAAAACGGTCTGCTTCTGACAGCTAGAGTTCTCGTTCCTGATCTCAAAAACAACACACAAAAATGCATACAACAACCTGTTGGTTTGCGCCGAAGGCACAAACCAATGGCGAAGGAATTAGTATAGTCATCATTCATGAGTCTCTAGACTTCTTCTGCTCGACAAGACAAGCATTTTCTGTGATTGGTGTGATCTTGTCTAAAAATCTGCGATTGTGCGTGCATCTGCGTGCATGCACCGCGCCATCCACCATCCATCAACCTGCCATCAACCACCAGATCCCGCTATTTCCTTTATTCAACTTCACTTCGTTTCCTTCATCTTCATCCAAATCAGAGGTCCAAGTCCAAATCAAAACCACCGATGAAGAAAGATCTTCTGACAAGGGGGTACATCATCATGTCTCATCTCCTCCTTCGTGCCACCGCGTCAGTTGCGGCGAGGGCCGCGTTCATGGAAGGATTGCCTACAGCACGGCGTGCAATTGGTCTAGCAAATGTTCCGGATTTGTGCAATCGATCCATCACCATCGCTCAACCTATTGCTGTTGGTTTGTGCAAACCCTACGCCCATCATCATTTCACTACTCTTCAAAGTGCCAACACGGAAAATTCAGTCGATGAATCGCAATCGAGTACTACCAAACAAAAATCACGCAAACAACGAAAGCGCAATACCAAACAAGTAAATCTCCAGCGCATCGACAAGCTACTCGCCCACAGGGGCGTAGGGACGAGATCACAAACATTCAACATTGCCAAAGCAAAACGCATCACAGTTGGCTCGAGCCCGGATACACCCTACGAAGAACGCACGCGCATTTGCGGTCCTAAAGAAAAGGTACCATTTGAGGCGCATCTCTTTCTTGATGGGAAATTGCTGCCCGGCCCGGCGCCATTGCTGCTCGTCTACCATAAGCCGAAATATGTGTTATCGGTGATGGAAGATGATAAGAAGTATCAGGATCAAGAGCGGAAACATTTGGGGCAGGTGTTGGAACCGCGATATGTCAAGTCTGGGATGCACCCCGTGGGGAGATTAGATTATGATACAACGGGATTGATACTGTTTTCACTAGATGGACAGTTGACACAACGGTTACTGCATCCGCGAAGGGGCGTCGAGAAGGAGTATGTGGCAACAGTGCAGGGTCTTGCGGATGAAGTGGAGCTGGCTCAGAAGCTCTCTGATGGGGTGGAAACTTCGGAAGGCGTTCACAAGGCCAAATTAGTTGCAGTCAATCCCTCTGATGGTCCCACAGAAGGTAATGAATTATATGATAGCATGATGAACGAAGATGACGATGGCAACAACAACGACAATGATAAAATCAACGTGGACTACTCCGGTCCATATTCAGACGTCAGGCTAATTGTCAGCGAGGGAAAATATAGAATGGTCCGACGCATCCTTGCAAACTGTGGCCATCCCGTGGTGGAATTGACAAGATTGCGCCATGGCGAAATTGAGTTGGGAGACTTGGAAGTGGGAGAGTTTCGGGAGGCGAAGGAAGACGAGTTGGAATGGGCGAGGTCCTTGATAAACTGATAATGGAAGCAAAATAATGTTGAAACCACAGTGTGGGTATGATACCTAGCATTTTTTGGTTCTGCTCCTGTCTTGAATGCAATAGGCTGATGTTCTAATTTCTAATTCTCCAATCGCTTGAGTCAACTAATTCACGAGTTGCCCTTCGTAGACTTTTTGAACAGAGCTGTCACCTGCCACAGCATTTTACTGGCTCCGTTCTCCTCTGTGAGCCGGAGATCAAAAATAAACACCATAAGGTGTTTAAAATGATCTAGCGCGACACCACACAACAATGGACAAAAATAAACACCAAAAGGTGTTTAAAATAGCAGC
>JALLOZ010000029.1:8966-20190 GCA_036939875.1 Thalassiosira pacifica
GGGCACGCCAATCGATCCCTCCCCGTATAGTTTCGTCCGCAATTCGTCCTCCAGCTCCTTCATCCTGCCCTTCGCATGCCTCTCGCAACTCACATGACATTCCGGGCACAGAATGACGACGTCGTGTGACATGTGCTTCGTGTATTCCTCCGGCAGTAAATTTCGGTAGGCTTTGGGGAGGATGTAGTGTCGCATGTGATGTTTGTCGTCCCCGCAGGATACGCAGACGTTTTTCTTGACGGTGCGGAGATACGTGGCGAAGTGTGTGTCGGAAGTCTCCTCGTACGATTCGGGTTCGGCGCGGTTGTGTTCGAATAGTAATCTAATACACTTAGTGGCAGCATCATCAACATCATCACTTTCCTCGTTGTTGTTGTTTTCGGACGGCCGATCCCTCCCCTCGATATCCTCCAACGATGACCATTCGGCAATACCCTTCTTGACGTACCAGCGCGCCTTCTTCATCGACACGCAGCACATGGGATTGCCGTGCTTATTGTGCATCAAAACATTATCGTACATGGGCGTCTTCCTCGCTAGCGATTCCACCTTTTCTTGACGTTTTCGTTCCTTGTAGATTTCGCGTTGGATGTGCTGCGGCAGATCTTCTTCGGATATGCCCAGCTTTTTGTAGAAGTCGCTGCTCTCGGCGTCGGCGTTTTGATGGGTGCCATCATCATTGTCTGACTGAGACGGCCGCTTCCTTTCATGGGTTTTGTGAATAATGTATACCGACACAGCCGCTGCAATTAGGGTGCCGACGGCGACCATGGATTGGGTCGCCCGGGTGCTGCTGGGCACTGCGGTGATGAAACTCATCTTGCGGCCGATGTGTGGTGGTGATGGCAATTGGCAATGGCAAATCTAACAATGCAAGATGCATGCAAAATGCAAGCCGTGCGTGTTGAGGATCGGGGTTCGCGGTCATGCATGGTGTTGAGCAGTGTTGAGGGCTTCGCAGAGTCATCATTACTCATTCCTATGTATGATACACTAGATTTCACACCCTCCATATTGTACCCGTGATCTATCTAAGGTGTGCCCTTTTTGGGTACACCCACGGGTACTAAAGGGTTAACCTTCTCAACTATTGGGAGGAAGGGATGACGTCACACGCAGCGCGCGCATACGTCATCTCTCGCTCTACTCATAAAATCATCTGAAAATCATCTTGGACATCAATGAACACTACACTACTCGATATTATGAAAATATTATCTCATTATTCATTATCAATAGCATCTTTTTTTAGATATACACACCGAGGTGTACAGTGTGTGGCCCGCCGATGGGAACAACATCACAACAGGGGAGTATCGTACGTGGACGGTGTATTATGAAGTACGATAACGTAATAGGGACCGCAACCTTTTGAAATCCTCGTGTTACTCAAGTGTTACTTGCTGTGAAATTTAATAGCGTTGCAAGAGGGGGCCGCCGAAATAATTCTTGTTGTTACTCAAGTAACTAAAATACGAAAAGAACACGTACGTACCTAGGAGATGTGACTTAAAGACGACAGTGATTTTCCATATGTGACACTAAAGTTGTCAAGTTTGCCATAAAATTGTTACATGACCTCTTTTATACCAAACTTACGTGATTCTACGCTGACCGTTTTTATTCTATATGGTATTTAAGTAACAAAAGTATGCCTCATCTTGGACCCCCCCTCTCACAACAATTCGTAAAACATCTGGCTACGCGCCGATAGGCGCCGATGCTACCTTGATTTTATTGCCGGGATCTTGTTCCGCATCTGTTCTGCATCACTTTTGGCAATTTAGTTGGAAGTTGGAATCGACTTCACGCTTGCATCGTCAGTGCATCATACTTTGTCTTCACGCCGAGGAAGGAGGTCGACGCGACGGAGAGAATTGCAGGTAGTCCAAGATGATCGAGTCTAATAGCATCATAGGCGTCGGCGGCGGTGGCATCTTCGTTGCAGCCTTCAACACTCCTCCTCGATACACTCCCCGAAGCGCAGGGCTTGCTTCAGGGTGCAACGTTCAGCGGACGATATCACCGTTATCGCCTCGACCACCATCGTCATCGTCGTTGCCATTTCCATTTCCATCATCACCATGCAATAATATAAACCGCAGAGGTATAATAGGAGTACATCATGCTCTACCTTTACCACATGACGTGGGTTTGGATGCAACAACCATTCCATCCTTTCTGAACTCATTGGGCGACGTCTTCCACGCAACAGCAACCTCAGGTGCTGGTGCTGCAGCCACTGCCGCCGCTCATCATGATCATCATTTATCATCCATGCTACTCTCAGACTCATCCACCGCAGTAGCCGCACCACCAATACCCCACGGTTTCAGAGCGGGAGTAGGAGAAATAATGCACGAGGTAATCGACGAAGTCGAGAAAGAAATACAAAACGAAATGGCCGGAGATAGCAACGCCATCGTCATTACGCCCGAAATGGAAAAGGCATCGTTGAACGATGTAGGATACGATTTGATAGTCTTCCTCACGATATGCGTGGTAGTCGCCCCGCTGAGCTCTGCTCTCAACATCTCTCCGGTGTTGCTCTACCTCTTATTCGGACTGGTCTGCGGACCGAATGGGTTGGGCATAGTGAGGGGAGGCGAGGAGGTGGGGTTCGAATTGGGAGATTTCGGCATTTTATTCTTGCTCTTCGTGGAGGGGTTGAACTTGAGTCCGGAACGGTTGAGGGAGTTGGGGTCGTTCTTTTCGTTGGGGGCGACGCAGTTGTTGCTTAGCGTGGGGTTGATCTTCTTCGGACTTTTCTTGGGAGGGCCGCTGTTGTTCCAGGTGGTAAGTGGTAGGATAAGAACGTTTGTTTTTGTTGTGGATTTCTGCAAGACTAACTGCGAACTATATGAATATTGCGAAAGCATTTTTTGTCACAATTCTTTTTGGCTCTGACATTTTATTTTATCTCAAAAAATCTCTCTTTTCATTTGAAGGTGCAAAATCCATCAGTGCCGATTGATCCGCTGCTCGTGCAGCTGTTGGAACAGCCCGTGGTGGCATTCGCAATTGCTGCTGCTGGGGCATTGTCAAGCAGTGCGTTTGTCTTGCCCATACTCAAAGAGAAGGGATGGGAGGATCGTCCCGACGGAATCGCAGCACTGTCAATCCTGCTATTGCAAGATTTGGCCGTGGCCCCATTGTTGGTGATTCTGCCATTGATTGCCAACGTGGAGGGCGTGGGGAGTAGTGGTGGGGGCGCCGATCCGATCGCTTTGGGGATATTGGCGTTCAAGGCCACGGTGGTGTTCGGGGCCGTGCTGGCGTTGGCAAGTGTGGCTCTGAGAAAGGTGTTTCAGTTGGTTGCAAGCAGCCGGTCAAGCCAATCGTTTGTGGCCGCGAGTTTGTTGGTGGCTGTTGGGATGGGGGTTGTGTCTGATTTTCTCGGTCTATCATCTACTACAGGGGCGTTTGCAGCAGGTAAGGATTGCCTCAATTTTCTCAAAGGATGCCAGTTGAAGTTGGCTGATTGTTGGGCATTTAGCATTTAGGCCTCATCTTTCTCATGGCATTACTCATTCAACCTTATTACTCACTTCTCGCAGGCGTTTTGCTGGCAGAGTCAGGATACCGAGCACAGATAGAGGTGAGTATCTTTGCTTGAATGAAAATATTGTTTGTTTCATAAAGGATGCCATCTAACTGGACACATAACCCATTGCTAGGCGGACATCCAACCATTTGAGGGAATTTTACTTGGGGTGTTTTTCATCACAGCTGGCTCTGCGCTTGATCCACAAACTGTCATAGACTGTTGGCCGACGCTGCTTGTTGGAATAACTTCTTTCCTATTGATTAAGTTTGGCGTCATTTTTTCGGGAGGTGGAGCACTTGGACTTTCAAGGGGCGATGCTGCTCGTGTTGGCCTCCTCCTCGCTGGAGGAGGAGAATTCGCCTTCGTGGTGTTTAACTTGGCTTCAGACAATGGCATCATTCCTGATGATCTTGGGCGTCTACTGACTGCGAGCGTGATCATTTCCATGGCGTTGACGCCTGCGCTAGGAGAAGTCGCTGAATATGTTGGCAATCAGTTGGACGTGCAAGAAGCGGAGGAAAAGAAGGAAACTTGGTTTGGAGGAGAAAAGATAGACTATGACGTGAGCGTTATGGATGAAACAAAAATACAGGAAGCTTTCGGTCGTTTTGACAAAGATGGCAATGGAGAGATCACTGCGGAGGAACTTCAGAACATTTTTACTTTGGTAGGAGAAAGAGGTAAGGATCACCCACACCCTTTTTATTATTGTTGCATATGTAGAGTTTATTTATCTAAGACTCTTGTGTTGCCGTCATGTAAGATGGAGAAGGAAAGTTTCTATCATTGGATGAAGTGAAGTCTATTATTCGACGTTTTGATGATAACAGTGATGGTGCTCTCCAGTATGAAGAGTTTGCTCAGCTATGGATGGCAAAGCGGCGCTCAGCAATGAGCGAAGAGGCCCTTCGTCGAGCGGTCGTTGTCTGTGGATACAGTGAGGTTGGACAACAGATATGCTCTCTGCTTGATAAGGCCAACATTGCTGGTATCCCCTATGTTGCCTTTGCGCGCAAGACGGAACAGATTACGGCAAGCGTAAGTAGTTTGGCCTGGAGCTGGGATTAGACTTGTCAGTCAATTCTATGATCTCATTTTAGTTGTGCTATGTTTGCCCTTTGCAGGTTACAAATGGTGCGCGTGTTGTGTATGGCGATGGGGCTTCTGGAACGCTCATTAGAGCTGCTGGAGTACAAGAGCCAACTGCAATAGCTATCACATACAATGAACCAGCCAAATGTCTAAAAGCCACAGAATTATTAAGAAAAGCTTTCCCTGACACACCAATTTTTGTCCGCTCGGATGAACAAAGCAAATTGAAGAAGTTGATAGAGGCTGGCGCCACAGAAGTTATTGTTGCAACGGGCACTGTAGCTTCCGGAATTGGGCAGTTGTTGGGGGTGAAGCGCAACACTAGGTATGGAAGCGTTCTTGATGACTCTGGAGCTGCCATTGCATTTGGGAACATGGCAACTTCCCTTTATCCACCTGTTGCAGAGACATCAGATGAGAAACTCTCAGGTTTGGCGGAGGAACTTGATTCAGTTAAAGATCGCGAGGAAACACGCAAATTGTTCAGGCTCTTCTCCACGTCTCTGTCGCTCAATGATGATGGGCAAGCACAGCTAACTGAACTGGTAAACGAGCTCTTGAGGACTTCGGATTTCTTTGTGACGGATCAACAGGTGACAGCTCTACTGGGGTGTGATACCTTGAATGGTCAATGTATGATAGATGCTGAGGAAGAATATGTCACATTCTCTGAGTTCGTGAAGTTGTACCGCAAGGTAATTATTGTGAAAGTCATACATTGCTTGTGACGACAATCTTCCATTCCATTCCTCACCTTCTCTCCTCTCCTCCTCTTCAGAACGTTTCATTGGGAAAGGAACAGGAAATCAATAAAGAAGACTGATATGCCCTTACTAGGACTTGACGATTTGCTAGCGAAAAGCAAAATCAACGCATAAGATCGTGGCTAATAAACAATTTCTCACACAGAGAGCACTGGTTACCATGTCAGGTGGGTGAAGCTAGTGAACCAGTTGTTCTGATCGAGAAGTTGGAGGAGATGGATAACAAAGCCAATGATGAATCGTAATGATGTAGATGAGGCATTTAGCTGAAAGACGATACCTCGTATTAGTTCATCAGAAACAGTGATCAGACCAAATGCAGAATTTTTGAAATCAAAATTAAAAAGTATGTTACAGTAATTCTAGGACTGCTGATTGTTCTCGTTTTATTGCTTTATTGTTTTAAAACACCCTTTACAGATTGCCATTAAATTTCTTCTTACCATGCTTTCGACGAGATCTACAGACTCGTTTCTTCATCTTGATCATGACGCTAGATATTGCAGCTGTGAATGTCAATGTTTTGCTTCATCGTGCTACTACTCCTATTTTGGGTGTTGAAGTCCCTCGAGATCGTAAAAAAATTAGAAGTCGCGTTGGCTCCGGTACAGTTCTTTTTTGCGAAGTGGCTTCATCAACTGTGGATTCACTAACTCCCGTTGCTACAATTGCCGATTCCGACACAATTGTTGACGCTGTCGCAGTCCTCGTCAACAAGCCCTTCTGTTACACAACTCCGCCTCGCCGTAGATCACCAAATCAAACTTGTTCTAAATGTCATGATGGAATCAGTCCCCTCACTCCAGATCATGGATCCAGGGTACCTCTGTCGGGCGAAAGGCCAACAAGGCCAAGTATGAGGAAGAGGCGTAGAGAGAACAGAGATGCCGAGATGAGAGGAAATAGAACGGATTGATTGATAGGACCAATCAAATGTGGATTGATGTCTGAATTTACGTGCACTCTGATGGAGCCGTTTAAACCAAATAGCACTCTGATTTGAAATGAATTCAATATGAGTTCCTCACAAGGTAGATTGATTTCCTGTGTACGGATATATACAGATCCAATTTCTCTTGATGTGAATCCAATAACGAGAAAGAATCACGAATCATATTCATCTCACGATGCAAGATGAAACGATAGTCCGGCCTGAATCACGACCAGGGTCATCCAGATAACATCACGATGAAAGCAAGACGAACAACACCCAAACATCATCGTTGCGGATGAATAGAGATGTATACTCATTCAAGACATTTATAGAATTGTATAATGATAATGTCATTGAGACGTTGGCTGCTATAAAGCGGTAGTGATACTCATCATTGAAATATGTATATTTATATGTATCTACAATATGAATCTTATGCATCATCTACATCCGAGACTCCATGTTGGATGCGCATCTCTGCAAGTTGTTGCTCAGCTTGTTCACGATAGATGGCTGACTTTGATTGTTTCGTTTCCTGACGCTCCAACATCTTCAAATTCATTCGACTGATACCGTTCCATTCTTTCTTGTAAACTGCATTCGCTCTGTTGCGAGGTATATCCGGACGGAGAAGATGCAGACCTCGTTTTGGTCTTTTCCATTTTCCTCTCCGCATGATTGGCGGGTCAAACATATGCTTCTTGAAAATACCCAAGCAACCATTCTCGTCACGATTGAGATACGGTTTTTGTCTACATTTTTTACACGGACAATAAAGCAAACCTCTTGTTTTTTTTTCGATAAAAGACCTTGGAGTATCTAGTACCATCTGCTTTCATCGTCCAATATTGTCGCTTGCTGACCTTGATCACTTCACGAGTAATCTTGCCACATTGGCTACTAACCATAGAAGAACGGAATTCGTCTACTGAAACAGTGTCGAATTTCTTGTTCACATGATCTTTGATGTACTTCACCGGGCCAGCACATTTGGTTCCTCGGACATGAGATGGTACATTTCCATCTCCATACAAACACAATGGTGGAGATTCCCCTCGTTTTTGCCACTTATTTGTGAAGTTTTCGATGACCCTTCTTTGATTGGCATACACTCGAAATTTGAAATTCGAATGCCATGGTTGTGAGATAATAGATCTCATGTGAAGATGGGCATTCTTCGATCGGTGAGATCCATCAGGTTGCTCAACTTGAACACTGTACGTACAGAACGTCTTGATATGATCACGTATAGCTTCCAATGAAGATGTTTTTACCGACACGAGAGACAATGCTGTTTCATAACCCACAAATCGATCCAATTTTTTTTTGATTTTCAGTTTCATGCGATTGTTACCTGAACATTCATGATACATTCCATTGGACAGAATAAAAGTTTGCATTTTCGTTCCAGTCCTCGGATCGATTTCGATAGCATAAATCAAGTTATTGATACCGGGATCAATGGAGATGATTCTACGGCTTCCTTTTTATCATGTGAATGACGAACAGTGAACGAACATTGATTGGTTAGAATAATTTATTAGACAATAAATAAACATTCAATTGAAATACTGACCATAAACATCCTTAGTAATTTCAGGGTGTGACTTTTTCCATCGTTTTATCAAACCACGAGTGTTTCGATAGAATGGGTTGATATAATTTATATCCATCAATGTTGGATATACTTCTTTCATCTCCATCATATCCCGCACCTCCATCTCCACCACCTCTACCTCATCCACCGCTTCCTCGTCTAGCGGAAGGAGATCCTGCGGTAAATTATTCCGTTCCTCTGCGATCCGTTCCTCTGCGATCTCCAATACTTCGTGTGCTCCTGGCAAAGTCGTTCGCACAATCTTGTCAACAAGTACATTGACAACCACACCGTCAGTGTAAATTCGATTCCGGAATTTTTGGGTGATGGAGCGAGTTCTCATGCACATACTATGAGAGGAGAAAATGATAATGTGAGTCCTCGTGATCTAAGATTTAATCTCGTGTCATCCAATTCGAGAATAAGAATAACTCACTTGTTGGTGGCCATTTGAAGGTGCTTGTGGAAATGATTATGTCGATCTCGTTGAGACTTCGGATATCTCTGTGAGAACGAGGATTAAGGCCAATCCCAATGGATTTGGTTCGCGAACTATGAAAAGTTCTCACAACAAGCCCAGGAGCGCGTTTCCTCGCCTCATCCTCCCTGTGGATGAATTGAGTTGCGAAACAGAATTATTAGGGGTCTATTTACAATAAGAAGAGTGCAAAGTTGTGAGACACCGCAATGGCTCGTTACATACCACTGCCCAATCAAGGATACCGAGGTGAGTATGACAGTCGGTTTGAGCTTGACTTTCTTGATGGGCCGGAGTTCTGAAATCATTCTCCTCATCTTATCGCGACTTGTATCAGTTTCCCTCTCAGCTCTTGTCGTAATCTCGTGCCACAGCCTCCATTGACAATCTTTGTGCAACTCCTCGAAATCTTTTCGAAGGGCTTCTTGGTTATGTACCAACTCGGTCGCGTGAGCTTGTTCGATTTCTCTACGCTCTTGATCATACACATCCATCGACATCAGCGTCTCCTGTATTTGCTGCTTGGTTGGAATGGTCTTTTGGCTCGCAGGATTTGTTACCACCAGAGCAAGAACGACAGCAGACTTCCCCATTCCAACCTCGTCGCATAGCAATCCTCCACGGTTTGATGTCCTTTCAGTGTCGACCATGAATGCAAGACTTTGCTTCTGGTAATGGCGCAATGGCGTGACGAAAACACTGCCGGGAGGAGGTGAAATTTCAACAGGATGGACGGTTGCGATCTTCTCGAGGAGTTTGCGCACAGATAACTCGGCTGGACGAGAATTGGTACGTCTGGAGGAGGCCGTGAAGGTCGAAGGTCTTCGAATCACGTAGGATATTTGAGGCACGTAGGAAGACATTATTGTTGTCGAAAATGAACGACGAAGTTCTGGAGGTTGAGACCATTGTTGATTTGGCTGAATTGGTAGGAGCTGGCGTTGAGGTGCCAAAATAGAAGACGTTGCCGCCGAAGTAGCTGGCTCTCGAGTTCGACGCTTGGCTCTTTCTCGCTCCTCTCGCCAGCTGGGTATGTCATGAGATGCCTCGCAGTGAGAAGCCCATGATTTGCAATCGGTGGCAAGAATGTCACATACGTAACAATAGCAAATTACACAACGAAGTTTCTTGTCGCCATTGGCAAAGGGGTGAGCTGCGCAGTTGGCACGAGAGTGTGGAAAGTCTACCAAGGCATTTTGCCCTTTGGTAGCAACTATGGCGAGTTCTTCGTCATCGGTCTTGGCCTCGTTCGCTGCATTGTCAGATCTGGTGGCGTTGTAGTCACGATCGTCTTTGAGATTGCCTTTGGGCTCAGATGAATGCCTCCACACTGCTGCCATGGAATCTGGATCGGAAGCCGTTTTTGTTGCAACCACAGCATTGGCAACTGAAGTGTCTTCTTGGGGCTCAGGTGTATGCCTCCACACTGCTGCCATGGAATCCGGCTCGGAAGCCGTTCTCGTTGCAACCGCAGCATTGGCAAGTGACGTGTCTTCGTCGTCTGAATCGTCCAGAAGGCTGATGATCTCGATGGTTGGTTTTCTTGACTGGCTCGAACCTGTGAAATCATTCCTGGTAGAAGATTTGTCAGAATTTATGGTATTTTTTGGGAGCTTTGAAGTTGACTTGTCGCCGGCAGCATCCACCCTTTGCTTCTTGGTAACATTGTGTTTCGTAGAGTCCTTCAGCGCTCGCGTTTTCCCTCTGGCACGGGTCGCTCTGCTGCCGCTGCAACGAAGCACGACCAATTTCCGTTCCACTGTCTCAAACGCATGAAACAAACTCGTCCACGCGTTTATTGCACTTTCTCGAGGAACCTTCACTTCCTCCAAACAAATCCCATTCAATGATACGATGACATCGTTTACTTCGAGCGGGATGGCCGTTCTCGACTTTGAAGTGACGATGCAGAGTCCGTCCAAGCTCGTATTCTGAATTGTGACGCCAATCGGACCACGGGGTAGGGAGATGACTAGTCGCTGAGGTTCGGGTATTGATTCCATGGTGGTCGCAGACCGCTCAACGACGCAATGTGGCACGATGATGAAGTTGGCACGCCTCCGACAGTCGCCCCTTCTTACTGCCGAATTTCGATTCAAATTAAAATGACAGGCAGCGGCCGATGTAAATCTATCTGTAAGAGAGAAGAGGTGAAGCACGGATGAAGATTGAACACGCCTGAGGCCACCGCTACCCGTGCCGCTACGCCGCAGCAAAGAAAATGAAAATCAGGGAACTGGGCGGCAACTCGAAACTGGCAGGGCGGAGTCCCGGGCGGCGCGAGAGCTGGGGGCTGGGGAGTCAAGTAGTTCGGTATGATCAATGATCCACGAGCCAGTATTGACAAATTCAAAACAGACTAAATTCCCATGTGGAATATGAGCGCGCCGTGTCATTTATCATGGAGCCCCACCAATAGAGTGTGTGTGATTTTTCAAAAAACGAACCCCATCCCACCAATGAGACATCCATCCGAATGTCCGTCCACGATTCGCCACCCGCCACCCGCCACTTTGCTTGGTGAATCGCCCGACAAAGGTAGGAGAAGTGAAACTCCACCACTAACTGCAGCGTGGCCAACGCAGCTGCGGCCGAAGGATACCGAGGCAAAGGGCAGAGGAAGCGGGTGTGAAAACGTTGGCGAAATTACCGACGAAGGATCGAGACTCCCTACCGACAGAACCACAAACCAGCGGTCTGATGCGAAGCTGGAGTCATTCATTTCGAAACACCGAATCTGCCTTGCGTAGCTATTAACGATGCATTGGTTCTTAAGTTCGTGGCCGTACCATGACCGTACTACTCAATAGTT
>JALLOZ010000030.1:0-19677 GCA_036939875.1 Thalassiosira pacifica
CGAACCCACTATCTAACTAGAGTAGAACTTATCTATCATACTTACTTTATATCTAAGGTACGCTACCCCCAGCGACTGTACGATATATGTCTTATTTTTGAAATGATATAGTCTCATTTTTACATAGGAACTAGTATTGTATTCCAATTGACGACAAATCCTCGCTGTGAATTGGTCGTTAGCGGACAAGAATCATTCCCACGGTCAATGGTCATTCACTGTGCGGTGATGAGGGAATGATGAGGCGCGAGAGTGAGAAGGAATGAAAATCAAGGGAGGACACCTAGCCTAGAGAGAGATAGATACGATACCGGCCGGGTAGTAGTAGGTACTACGATACCCAATAGCTAGTACTCCTACTTTGTACCACATTTCATCCTCACCAGTTGTTGTGGTTTGCAGTTGCTCTCATAATGCAGAAGTTGTCTGAAAGCGACAACGTTTTACATCCTCTTTGCATCATTGTAAGGTGGGTCAGTGAATTGCAATGGTCATCAATCCCCGATCGTCTTGTCAATCTATCTAACAAATGTATGTCTCTTCTTTCCTCTTCTCAACTAACCTTTTTACAGCATCTTATTCATCAAAAATTCCAGACTCTCACCCAAAGATAATCAAGCAGCATGAAGTTTCATGCACTATCTACTCTTATCTGGGCATGGCCGGTTCCTTCGAATGTCAATGCCCAAGCGACCTATGCATGCCCATCGGCAGGGTCCATATCTCTACCCATCACACCTGATGATGGAGTAACCACCATTCGTCTACCACGAGTGTCTCCCTCCAATGGCCTCTGTCTCCTCACACGCCAGAACGCCTCCACTGGAGGGGAATGGGTCACTGCCTCTCGTTCCTACGCCGGAAGGGACTGGGAGCGTAGCCCAGGAGGATTTGCCAAGACTGGCAGCGGTTTGGTAGTAGATTGCTCTCAAGGGAGTGCAACGGAGTGTGATGTAACGTTGCCAGCGTTGGAGTCTGGTTTCAAATACATTTTGGAGAGTCATACCTATGACATTTCCGATGAGGCCGAAGCTGCTCGTTTCTTGGAACAGGTGAGTTTTGGAGGCAGAGACAGCAGGTAATAATCTTTTCAACCTCTACAGAGCTTGTACAACTCACTATTATCATTGTTTTTGCTATCGCACTGTACTTCCAGGCAACCTTTGGCGTAACACGTGAAACCATTGATGCCATGACATCCTCTTCAAACGATTTTGCTTCGTGGGTTGAAGATCAGCTGGCTCTTCCCGTCGGATCCCATCGTGAGTTCTACCGTTCACGCACAAACCCCAAGTATGAATTCTCCTACAAAGTCGGAGCAACAGGTCCACGTCCATGCGAACTTCACTCCCGTTGGAGGAGGTATGCCCTTTCTTCTTTGGACGGGTTGAGTAACAGGAAGACTGGTTGGTACAAGCACCTTACGGTCGAGTTGAGGAACGGCAAGTATTTGTGGAAGGTCGACGGGCATTTTCGTACAGTCACCACAACTTCCCCCATCGGCCGTGATGCCTGGGGCACTGAACGCCCCTTTGTGTTAGGTCTCAGATACAGGATTATGCATAAGCAAGGGTATTCTTGGGTTGCTGATTGTGTTGGTAAGTTCCAGTTACTCTATCTTGTATGACATTGTGCGGACTCTTTTGAATCTGACACACTGTCACTCTATGTTCAATCTCAACTATAGGATGTCCTGTCTCAGTGAGGGCATCCTCTGGAGATAGCATTGAAATCAAGATCGATAATCCTGAGGTATCCGTGGCGGGTATTGAGGGAAACGCAGATATTCTTCCCTTCAACGTAGTCGACCTCCCCGTCTTTAAGTCGAACGATCTGCCCACTATTGAAAACGCTGATGACTATCCTCTCTTCGAGAAATATGTTAAGCCCTTCGAAAATGCTTTGCTCAACACTACGGCTCTCGAAGGAAGTAATCAATGTGATGGCTTCCCCACGTTTAGGAAACCCTTCCCATTGGACGGTGATAAGAGTCCCCCAGGTTATTTTCCTACTGTGTTTGGTAGGAGTGCAGATGGTGTTGTGTTCGCTTACGATCCTCACTTGAAATTTTATGAGAACACTGTGGACAATCCGGTAAGAACTGCTTCGCTCATTGATCTCTTGTCTATTGAGAATGATGAATGCGTGTCTGATTAATTCCTTTCTTGAATCTTTTCTCTCCTCTGTCAAAACAGCTTATTGATGGAGGCGGTCAGCTCGTTTTGGACACCTATGATGTGGATGAGGTGGCTGGCAAACCAGTCTTGTGTCAAAACGTCGAACGATCCTCCCTTAACGAGGATGGATGCAAGCTCTCTTTTCAGCCCAATGTATGCAGTCCAGGTGAGACACCAAATGAAGTAATTGAGATCACGGAAGCAAACCTCAATGCCATCAATGCTATGAAGGGTAGAAAGCTCTACGCCTTGACTGGGTTGCCTATCACTGACGATGTTGATGCTTCTGGAAAGCGTTATCTCAAGAGTCCATGTGTGAGTTCCACCTCTCGTTGGGTTCGTAAACCAGATGATGCTGTTTGCGCCAATACCGCCAATCTTGGTGCGACGACCAGTAAGACATTCTCTGACTTAATCTCAAGCAAGGGTATGCGCACTGACATCGATTACAATCCAAATGTAGTCGAAGTGTTCCGATCCATTCGTGATTGTGATGCTGCAGATGATACCAAGTTGGAGCTTGGAAACGTCCGTGCTGGTGATGGTACCTGTTGGAAACATGTCCACCCACTCGAATTGTTGGTCCTTGATTTGACGTCTGCTCCAACAACGAAGTACACGAAAATTTCTGGTCCCAAGGTTACTATTAAGGATATGGTCTGGCTATATGGCGAAAAGGATACAGGCTTTTCCACCTACAAAAATGTTGGAATTCTCGACGATCATGTCCCCACAAAAAATCCTCCATTCCCACTAAGTGACGCAGGTGTCCAAGATGCATTCAAGTCCTTGGATTTCAATCCAAATGAAGCTCCTGTTCTTGTGTGTGGTTCTCCAAACGAGGTTGCATCCGATCCCTTTTATGGGGACTATGGTTTTACCGTAGTTATACCGGAGGGCACAGGGTTCCGCAACTGGGGTATTCATGATTACTCAGCACAAAGGCATACAGTCTGGAGTGAGTGAAATTGTATTCTTTGATCACGACGTGTCCACGTGACTCTTGTTTATTCTAACATACTTCTTCACATCTACATTTCAGCCACTCTAGCTCTCAAAGGAGTAGATCAATTGCGACAGAAAATGGCATGGAATTTATCTCAGATTATCGCAGTAGGTTTGCCTGGAAGTGGAGGAACCTTCAATGAAGTCACAGAGCATTATATTGCTTTCTATGACCAGTTTGTGAATCACGCGTTTGGAAATTATCGGGATCTTATGAAGGAATTCAGTTTCAATCTCATCATGGGAAAGTGGTTGAGCTTCCAGGATAACAAGAGCCTCCAATACAACATTGAGAAATATGGGACTCTAAACCACCCAGACGAGAACTTTGCTCGTGAGATTATGCAGCTATTTAGGTGAGGATGTGATGTTTCAACTTGTTGCATATGTCCCCTTTTCCTTCTTTTTGCGAGCAGAATCTAACTTCGTTGCCCATCAAATGTTTTCAGCGTTGGACTCTACAAAATGAACATGGATGGAACATACATCATGAAAGAAAACGGTCTCGCAGATGAAACATATTCGTTCGACGATATTGTGTCATATGCCCGAGCCTGGACAGGGCTCAGTGATAGGAACGAAAGAGGTGGAGTGTCAGTGGCGGAACGGTGAGTCTATCTATTGTAGTGTTGACTAATTTCTTGAGCGAAAGGTTGTTTTGTGTCTAATAGCCTCTTTCTTCTCAAAAACTCAAATCAATTTAGCCAATGGAATGACAAGATCATTGATCCTATGAGAATGAAGACCAATTGGCATGATAAGTTCCCCAAAAACAACCTTCAAGAGGGATACATTGGAGACCATGTTGCCCTTTGTGAAGACTTGCCTGCCAAACATTTTCTTCGAAAGGGCGCAACATACTATGCACTTGGGTCCAAGCCAAACCCAGAGTTTCAGCATGATAGTGAAACTTTTCGAGAGAATCCCGACTACCTTCGATTGCGAGTCCTTCCCTCTTCACCGTTGTATGCAAAGCTCTGTGCTTCTGACACCAACGGAGACTGCACGTTACCCTCCAAGGTTGTGTTGGATGAAAACCTTGCTTATGATGCTGCTGCAATGTTGGGAGACGAGTATGCTGTAGATACGATTAGGACTATCGAGCTATCTGTTGGTCTCGCCAATCCTATTTATTGTGAGTTGGTTCTCTACGTGTGTGCCTGTCAGTAACAACTATTTTGACCTGAGCTCTCTAACATATGTCTATTATTCTCTTCACCCTTTTTGACATCTTCCAGATGAATATGTGAGACAACCCTGTGTTGAACTCTCATTTTTTGACAATGCGAAGAAAGCGACTCAAGGTGAAGTCAAGGATAGCAACATTATTGGTCCGAGTTACTGCGGCAACCCCAAGCTGAGCATTGCCACTCCAATGTGCGCGTCATCAGACTCATCGCAGACGATCAGCAAGATTTATTGCCATTATCAAGGAGAGCGAGTGACCTACGCTGGTGCCGAGGCATTATGCGCTGCAAATGGCGGAATTCAAAGTCACCCCTGGCAGGTGAGAGAATCAAAGACGAAATCAGGGCCATGCGTCGATGGAGTCAATTCATCATTTCATTCCTGGGCGAACTCCTGGTGTAGCGTGCAAGTGAAGATTGATTTTGAGTCCGGATACACCGCTCTCGTCAATGAGGTGGAGCCTGACCATGCTAGTAAAGCTCAAGTGGAACCCCAAGTTAGTCCAGACACTCTCAACTTTTTCAAGACGTACTGGACAGATGGCATTTACCCCAGTGACATGAACGCATGTCTCAACCTTATTGCTGAAGGCGCGTCTTGTGCAGTCCACAAAGGCACGTCCTGTATTTGTGATACAACAGTAGTCGATAGCGCTGTCTTTCCCTCTGCGGATAGTTCTTTGTCCATCGATCAACTCTTGACGGACTTAAGGACTGGTGCAGTTGATCCATTAACATTCGACTCTGGCACCTACAATTCCCTCAACTGCGGAATTGAAGGCGTGACCGTCTATTCTAAGTCTGGTGATTGCTCATCACTTGCATCGGACACTATCTTCGCCTTCACAAACAAGAACAAAGCGTTTTTCCTCAAAAACATGCACTCAACCGTGCACATCTCAGGCAGCAACGACTATTCCTTCCATAACCCCGTGCAATTCATCAATTTAGTTGATCCCGAAGTCAGGGACATGCATTATGAAATCGACGCTGTGTTGGATTCTCTGTTCTATCATCCCACCCACCCACCCTTCATGGCATCACGTGTCATTCAAAGATTTGGAATCTGTGAGTTCTTTCCTAATTTTTCTTTTGATTGCACTTCATTTCTGGACCCGCTAACAAAAATTCTTTCTGTCCCATCTCCAGCCAATCCATCACCAGCATTTATCGAACGTGTCGCAACTGCCTACGCAACTGGAAGTTATGACAATGGCAGATTTGGATCGGGTTCTTATGGCGACCTTGGTGCTTTGGTAGCTGCAATCCTTCTTGATGACGAGACCCGTAAGCCGGTCCTTGACAGCGACCCAGCACATGGGCACATTCGTGAACCTTTGGTGAAGGTTTTATCTTTCTTTAGGAGGTGAGAGATTGCTCATGTACATCGGAAGACAGAAACCGTTTGATTTGCTCGCATTCATCTGACCTGTCTATAATCGCCCCCTTCTCTCTTCTTCCTATACAGTATGGGCGCCAGCTTTGAACAACCTTTGAGCCTTTCAACTCTCATGTCGCTCGAGTCAAGAATTGGTCAGGGCAGCTATGAGCCCCCGAGTGTCTTCAGCTTTTTTCTCCCTGAATACACCCCTAATGTTCCAGCTCTTCAAACTGCTGGTTTGGTAGCGCCTGAATCAATGGTACTTTCTGGTGATAATCTTTTGGAACTGCATGAGGCAATATTCGGCTTCGTCAAGTTTGGCGTGAAAAAATGCTACGCAGACTCTCTGGAAGGTTATAGAGTTGGCTTACCTTGGCGAATGTCATGTGATGAAGAAGGTGACACCGAAACAGCCCCTGCTCGCCCAACGTATTGGCCTCCCTCGACAGCATCTGTAAATGGCATCCTTGATGATTTGAGTATACTGCTGACTTCAGGAAGGCTGACACCAAAGAATAGGGCTGTGATCAAGTCTGTTGTCGAGCCTGAATTCAATACTGGGAATGTAGCCAAAAGTATCAGAATGGCTCAGCAGCTTCTTTTTGCAACGCCTGAGTTTCATAGTACGAGTGTGACGAGAAACTCGAACGAAGTGAGAGAGTTATCCGGGTATACCGATCCTCCGGCTGCACCTTACAAGGCAGTTGTGTTACTCATGATGCTTGGAGGAGCTGACAGCTGGAATCTACTTGTTCCTTATTCTAATTGTGCCATCGGGAATCAATACCAAGAATATAAAACTGCTAGAGGATCATCACATTCTCTCTCTACCACCAAGCTTACACCAATTTCGGCCCTCTCGTCTGATCAAAATTGCAATACCTTCGGAGTGACTGAGGACTTGGATTACTTAGCAGAGCTCTACAACGCCGGCGAGACTATCTTTTTCCCAAACACTGGAATTTTAGCCAAATCCAGTGAGTGACATTTTATTGATCATGTTTAATTTTCTTCATTGACTTGTTGTCTCACAAATACTTGTTCTCTTCCCTGATTCAAACAGTGACGAAGCATGATGATTGGAATGGGGATACTCCTTTTCAACTCGGTGCACACAACTCAATGGTGCATGAGTTCTATCGCAACGATGCTTTCAATGAGCGACCGAACTCGGGAGTGTTTGGAAGAATGGTTGACCAGCTCAAGCTTCGTGGATATCAAACTGCCGCTAATGCCGCAGGCGCTGGTAGTGCAATGTTGACCGGAGATACACAGTACAACCACCCAATTCGAGGAGTCACTACCAATAATCCCGACAGCTTGAATAAAATTCCCACTGTGGAAAATATATACGACATTATGAAGGAACTGAATGGTGTTGGAGAGCATGATAATGGCGTTATGAGTGAAGCGTGGTCGTCGAGAGTTGCATCAGGGCTCTTCGAACATGAGGAGGCGATAGAGTTTTCTCAGCTGCCACAATTTTCTGACCATGACTACCCTGGTGAGGGTTCTTTGAACGGTAGACTTGGATCAGTGATGAAATCTATGAAATCAAGAGGGTATCGAAAGGTAAATCGTGAGTTTTACGTGGTCAAGCATGACGGGTATGATCACCACGGAAGTAATGGTGTCTCTGGGAAATTCAAGAGCGTCGACAACGCTCTCAGAAACTTTGTTGGCGAGCTAAAAAGCAATGGCTTGTGGGAAAGTACCGTCGTCGTGATGGGAAGTGATTTTGGTCGTTCTCTCAACCCTAACAGTAGCGGGGGTTCTGACGTGAGTTCTTTGTACAATTTGCTTGTCATTTCATATTGTGTTCTTCTTCCAGCTCACATAAACCTATTCATTTGCATATTTGTTACCAATACCAAATACGAATAGCATGCTTGGGGTGGTAATTACTTCATGGTTGGAGGCTCAGTCAGAGGTGGCAAGATCTTGGGAAGATATCCTCAGCCACTCACTCCTGCCCACCCTAACTGGATTGGCCGCGGACGTTTTATTCCAACAACATCTTGGGATGCCGTCTGGAATGGCATTGGGCAGTGGATGGGTCTTCATGACGAAGATGAGCTCAATGAAGCCATTCCCAATCGTGGAAGTTTTGATACATGCACCGAGCTCTTCACTGACAAGGACCTCTTCATTGATGGAGCTTGTACCTGTTCAGGGTGTGAGACTGTCACATGGCCGCCAACAACTCCACTAACCTCTGCACCAACGCAAGCTCCTCGCACTATTTATCAAGGCGAAGATCAAAGTTGGGATGGATCAGGAAAGGTCAGCTTCGGCAACTCTGGATGGACTGGCGAGGGTTACGTAAACATGGGCGGTAAAAGCTCGTGGGTTCAGTTCAGCACTGTCGACGGAGGGGCAGGAGGTGCATGTACCTTGGGATTCCGTTATTCAGTAGGTTCTAGCCAACCTAGGTCTTGCTCTTTGAAGGTGAATGGAGTTAACGTTGGAACGTTGACTTTCTCTTCAACTGCATCGTGGGATGCATGGGAATATGACTATGTCGAGACGACGTGTTTGCCTGGAAATAATGTCATCAAGATTACTGCGTCCACAAATGAAGGTGGGCCAAATTTTGATCGGATGGATTTGTTGACTGCAACCACAAGCACTCCTCAACCGACCAACCAGCCAACAATGCCTGTGCCCACAAATTTGCCGACTCCCAAGGTAAGGCTTTCCGAAGACAGGCTCATTTCCCTTTTCCATTAACTCTGTTCTAACAAAAATGCTTCTTTTCTCGTAACGCTAACGCAGCCAACCAACCAACCATCGGCACCTCCCACTCCTTTGCCAACACCACCCCCTTCTATTGCGGTGCCAACAAACCAGCCATCTCCTCGGCCATCTTCGCCTCCCACGACGGCAAAGCCAACTATGCTCCAAACTCCTCAGCCATCTCCGCCTCCCATTCCACTTCCAACAATTGAGCCAGGCACGATTGTCAACCTTGCTCTCCAAGCCGATGCTGTTGCATCACAGTCCAGCACATGTTCGGGCGGAGAAGCCAGTCGTGCAATTGATGGGAACACCAATTCCCGTTACGAGAATGGATCCATACAGCATACTTGTGCGGAATCTGCTGTTGCCTGGTGGATGGTTGATCTTGGTGCAGGCAAGCAGCATACAATCACGAGCGTTTCGGTCTACAACAGGTGGGACAATACCTACTCAAGGAAGGAGATTCTTAACGCAAATGTCGAGATTTTGGACAATGGTTACAATGTTGTTGCATCTCAAAACATTGGTCTCGATGTGTTAACAGTGTACAATTTTGACTTTGGTGGTGTTCAGGGTAGGTATGTTCGAGTACAGAAGACAACCCCAGGCGTATGGGGAGGACCTGTCTTGACTATTGCTGAAGTAAAGGTGATGGGATCATCTTCTACTACAGGGGTCCAGCCAACTCCGCCTCCCACTCCACTGATTACCATGGTTCCAACTTCGCCTCCGACAAATTTACCAACTTCACTGCAAACTCCTCCGCCAACATCTCCGATGACAGCCGAGCCAACTGTGCCCCCTACTCCTCAGCCATCAGCTCCTCCCTCGAAGTCGCAATCATCGTCACCTACCAAAGCACCTATTACGGCTAGTCCCACTGTTTCGGTAAGAAAACAATTTTTGTCAATGTTATATTTGGTGTTTGCTTTCACCATTGACTCACATATACATCACCATCCTATTGACGAACCAAACAGCCAACCAAGGCACCTATTACGGCGTCGCCAACCAAGGCACCGGTTACGGAATCCATACCATTGCCAACTCCGCTGCCTACTCCTGTTCCGTCCACTCCGCCAACAAACCAGCCATCTCCGCCTCCCATTCCACTTCCAACAATTGAGCCAGGCACGATTGTCAACCTTGCTCTCCAAGCCGATGCTGTTGCATCACAGTCCAGCACATGTTCGGGCGGAGAAGCCAGTCGTGCAATTGATGGGAACACCAATTCCCGTTACGAGAATGGATCCATACAGCATACTTGTGCGGAATCTGCTGTTGCCTGGTGGATGGTTGATCTTGGTGCAGGCAAGCAGCATACAATCACGAGCGTTTCGGTCTACAACAGGTGGGACAATACCTACTCAAGGAAGGAGATTCTTAACGCAAATGTCGAGATTTTGGACAATGGTTACAATGTTGTTGCATCTCAAAACATTGGTCTCGATGTGTTAACAGTGTACAATTTTGACTTTGGTGGTGTTCAGGGTAGGTATGTTCGAGTACAGAAGACAACCCCAGGCGTATGGGGAGGACCTGTCTTAACTATTGCTGAAGTAAAGGTGATGGGATCATCTTCTACTACAGGGGTCCAGCAGCCATCAGCGCCGCCCGCACCTTTACCTACTCCTCAGCCATCTCCGTCTCCCACTCCACTTCCAACATTTGGACAGGGTACGATTGTCAACCTTGCTCTCCAACCTGGTGCAGTTGCATCTCAGTCCAGCACATGTGGGGGAGGAGAAGCAAGCCGTGCAAATGACGGGGATATCAGTAACAGTTTTTGGGATGGTTCCGTTTCGCACACTTGTGATGACAATCCTGCTTGGTGGATGGTTGATCTTGGTGCAGACAAGCAGCATTCAATTTCGACCGTTTCAGTCTACAATCGGTGGGATAATTTCTCCGCGAGGAAGAGAATTTGGTACACAAATGTTGAGATTCTGGATGAGAATCGCAATGTCGTTGCATTTGAACATACAGGTGCTTTGACGCTGACAGAGTACACATTTGATTTTGGCGGTGTTCAGGGTAGGTTTGTTCGAGTAAAGAAGACAACACGTGGCTATTTGAATATTGCTGAAGTGGAAGTCATGGGATCATCTTCTCCATAAGCAATCCTGCCAGCAGTTGCGTATTCAACCATAGGTCAATGAAGTTAAAATAACTAGATAAATACAGGTGAAACAACTGAAACTCATATCCAAACTTTTTCACCATCACAGATTTACACTCTAGAGATCCATTTTGTGAGCATGTCATAATATTCTGTGTTGCTTGTGTGTGTGGGCGAGTATCAATGCAGTCTGAGCTTCTATCAACAACAGTTTGAATCACATGGTCAAATTGGTTATGACGCGTTCCTACGCGTTCTTTGTTTCAACTATATTAAGGTAAATATTAGATGTCTCGCTCTGTAATGAATGAAATGTTACGAAAAGCAGGTTTGCTTAGGTATACGATGAATATATATAGTGATGTTGATGTAAATCACGCTGACTGGTTATGTATTTCAAATGAAGCTGATGATGACACTTAAGACTAAGCTCCAATCAAAATATTCACGTTGCTCGTTCAATGGTGCTGCTCTTGGTTTTGCGCTTCACCTGAGCTCAAGCTTGATACACACTCCATTTTGACGGCTTGATTGATCCATCCTTCGCTGCTGCACAACTTCACTGCGTGTTGGGGTCCAAACGCCCCCCTCAATTGACACTTTGCTACCAGTGACGGCAATTCTTTCTGAATTGGATGCACTTAGTCGTCGATGTCGTCGTCGTGAGTGTGAGGGATAGGTTGGCAACAGTTGAATCAATGCTTTGTTCACCATTCTTCACTGTTGATAGTGCGGTGCTGTCAGCCGCAGTGGCAGCGTTAGCTGCAGCTATTATGTTCCCTCAAAAGAAGCTGTTGATACATTGTCCTTCGACATCACGAACGAACACTGCCAGCTTCTCTGTCTCTCGATGTCAGGTTACTTACGTTGGTATTGCTACTTATCCAAGCTTCGGTAGAAGATTAGAGCTGCTATCTTTTGATTATGGTGGTGATGGAAGGACGGAGGAGGTCGGCTTGAATTTTGCGCTGCGCGGTGATTCTCCTCCTCCTCCTCCTTCGTCAGATCACTTCAAATTTGGGAGTCCTTCACTAATGGATTTTAGAGCTATTTCTTTTTTTGACAAGGAGGCTGCGGGAAATACAGGATTGGTATTTACCAGATTCCCATGGGGAACCTGTAACTACGGAAGACCATGGTGGAGGTAATACGTAGTAGGAAAGAGTGAGTTAGTTAGTTAGGTGCTTGTACGTACATACACACTATCTAGGTACTGGAATCTAACACCCCCCACAATTGGATGTGTCATGAAATAGAGCATTCAAATGTAGAAGAAAAAAAGAGAACAGTATCCGAGATAATCCAAAACAACTAACAGAGAAATAAAGAAGATCCATTCCCAAAAGGAGTAGAATAGGTCAAAATTCCAACAGAAATAGAAAGCCGTTATCAAGAAAAGAAGTAACAGTTTCCAAGCAAAAATAGGATCCGAAAGAGATCAGTTCCCAAAATAGAACATCCAAAAAATGGAACTGAGGTAGCAAAATAAATGTCGTAATTGCTGCCCCGCTCCTAAAATCAGAGCCCCCAAAGTAAAACAATAATGGCCGTGTACCAAAATTGAGTATTTTTCATTCATTGGTTTGTGAAGAGTGAAAAATGTATATTATCACCAGGCTTTGGGGGAGGTACCAATGGAGGCAGGCAGTATGGGTCGGGCGTTATGCTGTGAGCATAACCAAGCCAATCTCCCAACAATGTTGCCGCAGCAAGAATATCCAATACTGCAGCTGGAGCTGTACTGCCGGCTGTGGCAGGTGGTTTCCCCCTCCAGTAGAGTGTGTCCAAAAATACAGCCGAAGATCCAAGGTTGTATGTTATGGACTCACTTGTCACGGTGAGTGGCTGGATGCGGTAGGCAACATGGGTACGAAGGTAGTGTCAACAAAGCGTGGTCTGTCGGTACCACGCCTGGATCCGTGTGACAGCAATGGCCCTAGGTGTCGGTGGCGGGTGAGCATTCCCTTGTGGGCCACCTGTTGTGGAACACTGGGTAGGCTCTGACTGCGATCCGCATGGTGATTGTAGGGTCCAGTCATGGATGCAGTGTCCTCCCCCGGGGCGGTGGCAAAGCTGAAGGCATCATCATCATCTGCCAAAAATGCATCCAAGTTGGAAGCCAAAGTATCCTCTATGACAAAGGAGGAGGATGCCGAGGCAACATCCATGATGAAACTGGAGGATGAGACCAAGGCATCCTCATCAATTTTGGAGGAGGATGCGGAGGCATCATCCATGATGAAACTGGAGGAGGAGAGGCCAAAGCATCCTCATCAGTATTGGAGGAGGATGTGGAGGCATCAGTTGCATCCTTCAAAATATAAACAGAGGAGGAGGCTGAGGCAACATCATTATTGGAGGAGGATGCCTCATCCCCCTTTTGCTGTTGGGGTTGTCACAACAGCCGTAGCATGTCTATAGGGGGTCCAGCCCATAAAATATCAGGATATGACCTTTTACAAACACCCCCTGATAATATCTAAATCAATTCTAATCACCCACCTTATGGTCACACAACTTTTTTTCGGAAAAAATCGACGTCTTCCCACCATACGGGGGCGTTTTCCGTGTGGGTGCATGATTACCGTGCGACCTAACAAAATGGCCATGTGACCTAACAAAGTAGTAGTAGTTTGCACAGGCAGAGTGGCGGACTACCCATCATTTCTGAGCATCATAGCCATCCACCTATACATGGGGCATGATGGCCCGAAAAAATGGTTGTGAAAAATTAACTCCTGCCTGCAGTGTGGGGGACGGAAAGTGGCGTAAAGTTTAGCTATGTATCCATACATTCGGATACACATGGGTACCTAGGATTTGTTAGTACGTAGGGTACATACATATCCGATTTCGGATACATATGGCACATTCGAAGGCTCTTACAACCTTTGACTTGGCCGTCCCATTGCACTGCTCCCACCTTATGCCCAAGGACTAACAACTCATGGTAACTTCTCTTTATAGCAATATAAATACTAATGTTCAGTATATTAAGTTAATCTTAAGTCTAAGGTACAATACTTTACTTGGCAATAGCATATCTATTTTATTAATAATTCTATGCAAAATTAATCATGATATTGACCTCTTTGGGGCATTGTACTTGCCCATCTGCCAAAACCAACACTATCAATCATTGCCCTATTACAGTTGATTGTTGTGTTGGCATCTTTGGATGGGTTGGCCTCTGCAGTTCGCCCCTAGAGCCCGACACTCTACCTGGCGGATATGCCCCGGCGTACCCATTTTTACTTGGATAGCGGAGGGAATCAAAACCAATGAAGCTCTCACCCCCGCAATAACCACTCCCACGCCTTCCCATGCTGTCCCTCCGTGAATTTGGATGGAGTGGTTGATTGTTGTTTTATTGTTTTTCTTTTTACTTCTATTTCTAGTCCCCAGCTAGCACATTTTTTTACCTCAAAGTCATGCGAATTGGGGCTTATTGGGTCAATTAAATCATCCCCACTCATCCTCCACCAGCAACAATTGCTCACTCCATCCGGTTGATTGTTGTGTTAATGGTTTTTGGGGTCGGTGGGTGCCATTGGACGAGGTAGGACCCCCCAACCATCTGAGGCGGGTGTGCTGACGTACACAATTTTTGCCAAAAATTGGCTGCACGGAGGTTAATACAGCCCCATCACCTGCAGTAGCGGCAACACCCGTTGCATATGGATATATGCAAGCAGGGCGTGGATGGTTGGGGGTGGGGGAGGTCATGAAGTTGACCAACTATGGCAACGATGGGTGAAATATCACCCATCGTATTCTGGATCGACGTAGGACGGGGCGGCTCCGAAAGCCGTGTTCCCGGCCACGAGACTTGCCGGCAAGCCACCAGGACCCGTATGGGGGTCAATGCAATATGCGGCTGCGGTGGGAGGGATTGGGGGGTGGTATTATGGCTGCTATGGGGTGGATAGTGGCTCAACGGTGTCGCCATGGTCGGGTTTCAACGATGCTGATTTTTTGTGCACAGGGTTGCTCATTAACTAACCACAAACTCGCCATTCCTCAATTGTCACACCATGTCAAAGGGAGGAAAGCATGGCGTGATGATCGCGGAATTGTAAGTTCATGCAGTTTAACATGTGCTTTTCCACCCAAAGGAGTGCTGTAGGAGGAGGGGTGGCGTCATGGTTTGGGATGGGGGTGGGGGAAGCGTTGAATCGACCGTTTTGGGAAGCGGCATCTGGCCGCGGTACGTGCGTGTAAATTTGGATCCGAGGCAGATCCGCGGGTGTGACTGATATCATGAAAAAAGTGGGTCTGTGTATTTTTGTGTGACTTGTGATGAGTTGGACCCCCTAATGTCTGCAATGGAGGCATGCAGGACTGCAATGGCTGCAAGGGATGCCTGAATGGAGGCAACATTTTCCTCAACGGTGGCATTCCCGGCATCCATGGTGGGTGGAGGCTGCTGGTTTAGTAGCAGCTCAACAGTCTCACCACGGTGGTGACGACGAGACATCACGGGCGGCCGCTGAGAGCGCGAGCTCGCTCAATATGTGCCCCCCTCTGAAAATCTAACAATCAACCAGCAAAAAATGAAAGGGAAGCAAAATCCAAGATGCTGGAGAGGCGGCAATAGAGAAATTGCCCTGGAGAAGGTGCAGCAACGCTCGCGACCTGCTAACGCTCTTGTGTTCAGCAGAAGGAGCTGGTGGGGCTGGGGTGCCCGGGCAGCGTCGTAGGCGTGCCTGTCAAAAAATGGGTGGCAGCTGAAGGCAAAACGGGAGCCCAGGCAAGGCTCGGAGCATTGAAAATGGCTCGCGAGGCTGGTCTATGGCTCGCGAGTGCTCACGAGTCAGAAAACAAGTGTTTTAGGCTATGAAAAGCCAACGCCACCCGGCCATAACCCATCAGAATGAGATGAAAATAGTGTACATCTCCACCAGCCACAAACCCACGATTGTCACAACTATCCGTGGGTGAGTCCGTGATGGATGCGCACACGTACCCGCCGCGCGAGCCACCAGTCATGTCCCTCCATTTCACCAACAAACAGAAGAATTCCACATCACATATGATCAAACGATAACCCAAGCTCTGGCCTCAAGTTGCTGATAACAGCGCCACGGGAGGGTGGCGAGCTGATGCGGAAGGCCGCGACGAAGTCTTGGGCCCAAAGAAGCGTATTGGTTGCTCATAACCTACCAGATTTCCATGGGGAACCTGTACCTATGGAAGATCATGGTAGAGATAATACATAGTAGGAAAGAGTTAGTTAGTTAGTTAGATGCGTGTACGTACATACACGCTATCTAGGTACTGGAATCTAACAGTATTTTTACTTACGTAAATACTGTATCGCTACCTACGGTACTTCTTGTCTTTTCATTGAGGATAAAGTTACGTGCATCGTGTACGTTGACAACCTCCTATTCTGGGCAAGAGACAAAAACGACATCCATGATTTGGCAAGGAATTTGCGAGAGTTGGGTGTTGACCTCAAACAAGAGGATGACATGGCAGGCTTCTTGGGAGTTACTTTAGGGTGAGAAAATAAAAGCGAATTGCTTGAGATGAAGCAGACAGGGTTAATTCAACAAATTATGGAAGCAGTAGGATTGGATGGCGGTATGGTTATGGGTAAATCTACACCGTCAGAGCAGAGGCCTTTAGTCAAGGATGCGGATGGTGAACCTCCAAGTGGGATGTTCAGCTACAGCAGGGTCATTGGAATGCTTTTGTATCTCTCTAGCCACACTTGTCTGGACATTGCTTTTGCTATCAATTGTTGCGCTCGATATATGTTCTGCCCCAAGCGATTGCATGAAATAACTCTGAAGCGGTTGGCGCGTTACTTGAAAGTTACTCAGGATTGAGGATTAGTGTTGAACCCGAATTCTGAAATGCTCAAGATTAACGCTTATCCCGATGCTGATTTTGCAGGGATGCATGGTCACGAAAGGCCAGATGATCCAGCTTGTGCCAAGAGTCGTACTGGCTTTGTCATCAATTTTGCTGACTGTCCTGTTTTATGGATCTCAAAATTACAACAAGAGACAGCTCTATCAACTATGGAAGCCAAGACAATTGCTCTGGCTCATTGTTGTAGGGAGCTATTTCCTATCATCGATATGACACAATCATTGGGTAAGGCTGTTGGTCTTTCTATTGGTGTTCCTTTGATGAAAGTGTCTGTTCACGAGGATAATGCAGGAGCTTTGATTTTTGCGAATACTTTGCCGTCTCAATTCACAACACGCAGTAAATATTATGTTACCAAAACGGTTTGGTTCTGTGAAGAGATAAATAAGAGGAAGATACAGCTGCTCAAGATTTCAACCATTGAGCAATCGGGAGACATGTTTACTAAAGGTTTGCCCAGACAAACCTTTGAGTATCTTTGACAGAAGATCATTGGTTGGTGAGCTCTCTTTGGATAGAATCCATGTTTGAGAGGGAGTGTTGAGATGAGTCCCATTTGTCCAAGGATGAGTCCCATCTAGTTATTTTTTGGTTGGTGAATCACAAGATATCTTGGAGAATCTCGAGAGCCATCAGTACCAATTTGTACATACGCGAGATATCAACTTGATGCCTGACGTGACGTACGTCCACGTATTCTACTGCTAACCAAGTGCGTGAGCGCCGTCACACGCAACAATAACCTTTTACTTTAACTAATTACCTTTTCTATCAACATCCCGATCATCCTATACCATTATGATCTTGGCCCTTCCTGGTCCCCGTTTTTCGTCCTTCGTTGACCTACTTTAAGAGTTGGGTTTGTTGTGGCTGTCAACGTTATCCATAGAGCTCGCTGGCGCATTTCCACGACAGCGAACTTTGTTGGTTGATGTACCATTTGGATTCTTCTATATCCGACCGAGAATCTCAGTCGGTTGATCTATCTCAAGCCGCGAGAGAATTGGAGCAGGATTTTGAGAGACTACTCTCACCCGCTGCCTCTACTCCGCTTGAGGACATTTTCAGAAGAGCACGTCGAGACCAAGGTTCCACCATGGCCAGTATTACAAGTCAGGGTGCTAAAAGCCAAGGAGGAAGTGTTGGTGATGGAAATGGGAGGAGTTTGACCTCCAATTCAGGTGCAGGTAATATCCCTGCTGCTGTTGATGTTACGAATCAAGGAAATGGAGGAGGTAGTAGCAATAATAATGCTATGAGGAGGTGAAGGTGGCAGCAATCAAGGTGTTGGTGCTTTCGGTAGTACTTCTTCCTTGCTCGGGTCAAATTATTTTGGCTCGAAGAAGAGGACAAAGGATGAGATCCTCACTCATCGTGTGGTGAACCTCAAGGGCAACCGTGGAAAGGTTGATTCCAAGGAGCGTGTTATTCATCACAGCAATGCTACGAAGGCTTTGTTGCAGACTTTTGGTGCTGCAGCACACTTCGTCCCCAAAAACTCAGTGGGTGAATCTGAGTGAACCAAATATTCTGATATTCAGTCAGAGTATGTTGGTAATCTTTCCAAAATCAACTTGTTGCAAACGAGGATGATGGCCTATGATATGGTCTACCCCTTTTCGATTCCTGAGCTGGCCGGCAAAGATACTTCTATTGTTGAGTTGCGGTGGGGTGACAAGGCATCTGGCACCAATATTTTAACTAGTTGGTCCAAGGTTCCGCTTAATGTGGTGGCACTGTATCAGGGAGACACTTATGAATGCTGTGACGATGATGAAGATATCGTCAGTTGTGAATGGGCAAAGGAGCTCTTTATCAACTCTTCAACTGCTGCACTCCAGAGATGGGTGGCTGAGAAGTACGAGGCATTGGACGAGTTGGAGCAGGGAGGTTTAACCTTTATCAAAATTGCCTTTGACGAGATGTTCAACATGAGTGATGTGGTCATTACTTCCTTGCAGACATTTTTCAAGGATTTTGAGAAAAATGGAGTGGCAAAATTCCCACATGAGAATGTGGCACTTCTTGTGCAGCAGATATTGGCTGTTGCTGAGAGGTTGGTAGAGGTGTCTGATCTTCCTAGGGATACACCTTTGCAGGTACTTACTGGCTTCACCAAATGTAGTGCGCCAGAGTTTGCTTAGCCCTTCAAATTAATGCTGAATACTGAGAGAGTGAAGCAGATGTCAAGCTATGATGGAAATCACAGTGACCAAGCTTGTTTGTCGACTTTGAGGAAACTATGTTTGTTGGCAAGCAACTCCTTCAATTCTCTCAATGTTTCCAATCAGTGGAACATACCAGCAAACCATAGGCATGGTATATCCAGAGTGAAGGGGCCGTGTGATAACTGTGGTGGCAAGCACTATGCTCCCGACTGTGAACTACCTCGTGATGAAGCCAAGATTAAGAAGGCGAAGGAGGAGCGTGCAGCTCGTAGGAGTGCTGGTGGTTGTGGGGGTGGACATGGCAATCCTCATGGTGGTCGAGGCGATAGCTCTCGCCAGGGTGATGGCTGCAAGAAATGGGACGCCAATGCCAGGCCTAATGACCATGGTAATGGAGTTTAGAAGCATGAGAATGCTTGGATGTGTTATTGTAAGAAGACAGGGTGTGGTTGGAATAAGACCCATACTTCTAGGTTTCATGCTGCTTGGAGTCGTGAACCAGATTCTTTTGTGTTACCTAATGACCATGCTTTTTGGAAGCACTCCGGGCAACACCCTGGAAACACTTCTGGCACTGGAGCCAATCAAGGTGGAGGAGCCAACGTTTCGGCTGCTGGTCGTTCTGCTCTTGCGCAGATCATTTCTACGCATCAGGAGGAGACTACTGATTCTTCCTTCTCTTCTTTCTTGAGTGACTTCAGCAAGGTTTTGGAGAATTTATAATAGTGGAGCATAGTTTACTACACTGGGGTCTCTATGCCTACACACTTCTCAAACCAGTCTTCTTCAATTCCTTCTTTCCGATCCTCCCATTTCTCAACGAGCTCAATTCTACACATCGGCTGTGCTGGCTGATGAGTAGTGTATTTGGCTTGTTCTTTTTATCAACTTTTAGCCCATTGGAAAAAGTGCCATCTTTTCAAAGTGCTTTATATGTCTCCATATTACACATATGGCATCATACATCTATCAGTAATATATCCTGAAAGTTTCATAAAAAAAAATTGACCATAACTTGTAT
>JALLOZ010000032.1:0-10743 GCA_036939875.1 Thalassiosira pacifica
TCAAATTCCTTACAACAGCACATCAAATGATTGATCTCAAACTCGGTGAGATCAGGATGCCCTGTCCCTATCTTTATCCCGGCGTTACTACGATCCGATCCCATGCCACCCATTCCCAATGCCGTCATGTAAATCCTCCTACTGGAAGATGTAGGTGCACCCCCATTTTGCATATAGTTTATCTCCTTGGCAGGTTCTAATGCAGATTCATCATCAGTTGACATTGGCGATGGGGTTCTTGATGAAGGATACACAGCATTGTCGGTAATAGAGGGAGAATCAACAATAGCCACACTATGATTACGCCCGTCCCCATGATGTGATGATGGTCCCACCTTGGAACCCAAAGGAGTTCTCTTTGATTTATCTGACTGTGAATAATCCCAAAAGGTTTTGTATGTGATGCCATATTTATTTCCATAATTTTGCCTTGCCCAGAATTGCCTCATTCCAAGGCCACCACCACCATCATGATACTCATCCCAGGCCTTCACGCATGTTTCCATGTTTTGGTTTTTGGAATGATTCATACGAATTACCTTCATGTTGAATTCCCTCTTTTTATGTTGAGTTTGTGGTTCCATCCATCTATCACCATCATGGTCACGTAGCCTGATTTATGATAGATGGGGAGTCTGGTGAAATGGTTGGCTGGGGAAGGCTGGGGTGGCACATGCATGTACAGCTTGATTGTGACAGTGACCATACATGATAATCTACCATAATAGTTTGGGTAATTCTGTTGGACATTGGTATTTTATTACATAATTCAGCACGTACTTCAACATACTTACATAACAACAAAACCACCCCTGGTCCTACCATTCAAATAACAAATGCAGCAAATGAAGCTTGGGTGACAGAGCATGGGCAGCTTGATTGTGACAAAATCTACCATAATAGTTCGGGTAATTTTGTTGAACATTGGTATTTTGTTACATAATTCAACACGTACTTGAACATGGTTACTTAACAACAAAACCACCCTAGTACCATTCAAATGGCAGATCCAGTGAATGAGGCTAGGAGATATTGTACTATTTTTTATTGTGATAACCATCATACACCATAATGTATCCTAATACCTAACCACATAGATGATAGATCAGTTAATTTTATTGAAGAATCAACCTAGATACCTAGATAAGACTCTTTGTGACATGGCTTCTAATACTTGCTTACAAAATGATACATGGGAGTATGTACTCCTCCTTAAAGTTACTCGTGGCGACAACACCCTAGTACCATACAGACAACAGTCAGATTGGAATGATAGAAGAAGGGATTGTAAATGGGGTGTGTCTGTAGCTCTATTCTTGTCTGTTCTTTAAATGGATGTTACATTTGTTACATGTTCAACACAACTCAAACTCAAACTCTCTAGATGATTCTAACTCTAAGTCTTCCTCTAATTTATTTTCTGGTGTAAGCCTTCTGATACAAATAATTTCCTTGCTGACAACAACTGCCAAACTCCAGAAAAGCTCATACTTGGGAAGAAGAATTTGAGACCTCTCAGGGTAGCAACATGCCTGGCAGCTCCACCTCACCAAATTGCACTTGGGTTTGATTCAATCCCCTTGATTCAAATGAAACCTTGTACTCCAAGTATGCGTCACTATTGCCGTAAAAATGGACTTCAGTAAAAGTATGACTATAGTCACTGCTCTCATAGGAAGAATTGATAGGTAACCATTGAGCGTTGCGATCCGGAAATGAATCCCATTGTTCCCATGGTAGCTCATCATTAGCAATGAGATCCCATGACGAACTGTTATCGACACGGCCCTCAAGGACGTAGGACTTGGGATCGCACCACTTGCAAGTATTTGAGCTGTACACCCTCAACCCTTTGGCAATGGACATTTGGGAATGGCTGGGACTGACGATGATGCCATTGGGCACGGCGTGCAAACCTGTCCTCTCACATGTGTATTTTCCAGTGGTGCCGTCAATGGCCTCATCGTTCTTGTGATTGTTGTTGCAGCCAAAGTTGGATACTGGAGAACCCGCAGTTAATATTGTGTTTACGAATGTGCCATCAGCTGGCAATTCAGCGGTGGGGTTGCCAGTGGGACTACCGGTGGGCGACATGGACGGCGACTTTGTTGGGCCAACTGTGGGCGCCACTGTGGGGCTCACGCTTGGTTCTGGAGGAATCAACATGCCTGGCAATTCCACCTCAGCAAACCTGAGACTGGTAGAAGTTGGCGACCTTGTATCGGGGAAGGTCAACCTGTATTCAAAGTACATGTCGGTGTTGCTGTGATAATTCATTTCAATGTAATAAAGATTGGGATCGCCCTCAGTGAGGGTGGAGTTGATGAGCTTTCCCTGTTCGTTCCTGCCAATATCAGATGTGCCCATGCCTTTCCAGGGCAGGTCACCCTGGAACATAGTCTCCCATTGCGAAGCATCATCAATACGTCCCTCTAAAATGTACGAAACTGGATCGCAATTTTTGCATCTATCAGAGGCATACATTCTCAGGGCTTTGACGATTGACCTATTGCCATGCTCAGGCGTGACAATGAAACCTGTGGAAGTGCCCTGAACCCCGGTGCGGTCACAGAAATAGCGGTCAGTCGTACCGTCTCGTGCCCTCGAAGGACTGCCATTATTTGCGCAGCCATGATTGGTCATGGTGCTTCCCAAGGTCAAGATCGTTGGTACTAACCATCCGTTGTCAGGCAAATCAGCGGTAGGATTGGCTGTAGGACTGACTGTTGGGGACACAGTGGGGTTCTTTGTGGGGCTAACGGTAGGCGACACCGTGGGGCTCACAGTAGGTGATACAGTGGGATTATTCGTGGGCGAAACAGAAGGAGAATGACTTGGTGCCTTCGTAGGACTGGTACTCGGTGCCAAAGTAGGACTGACACTCGGATCTGCAGGCAATAACATTCCAGGAATTTCAATCTCAGCAAGCTGTAAGGTATTTGAGTTTGGGTCTCTCATTCCAAAAGTCAGCCTGTACTCCAAAAATGCATCACCATGGCTATGGAAATGAACTTCTGTGAAGTTAAAGCCAGAAGCACCGCTCTCAAATGTGGAGGTGGTGATCAGTTGTCCCCCATCATTGCGAGCAATTGCACCCTCAGCGATGCCAGGGAATTCGCCAGCGCCAATATTTTCCCACTCCATCGTGGAATCTAAACGACCTTCCAAATCGTAGGTGAGAGGGTCGCAGCCCTTACAACCATTAGCAGGATAAAGCCTCAGCGCCTTTGGAATGGACAATTGGCGTGTCCCGGGCTGTTCCGGGATGATGATCAGTCCAACAGCATACTCCTGCATTCCCGCACGGTTGCACCACCATTTGTTTGTGTTTCCGTCCACAGCCCTCTGCGGACTCCCGGGTTCATTGGCGCAGCCAAAGTGGGAGATGGAGGCTCCATTTGTGATGGAGGTTACGAGCGTTCCATCATCTGGGAGGTCGGCCGAGGGGCTTGTGGTGGGACTGACAGTGGGTGACATGGTGGGTGATGTTGTTGGCGAGATCTGTGCCGTTAATCATTTAGAAAATACCATACGAATGAAAGAAAATGAGACTAGGTTAATGAATGAACATCAATATCACACTTTTGTCACTGGAACTTACCGTAGGTCCCTTTGTAGGGCTCACCGTAGGACTGGTACTCGGCGCCAAAGTAGGACTGACACTCGGATCTGCAGGCAATAACATTCCAGGAATTTCAATCTCAGCAAGCTGTAAGGTATTTGAGTTTGGGTCTCTCATTCCAAAAGTCAGCCTGTACTCCAAAAATGCATCACCATGGCTATGGAAATGAATTTCTGCGAAGTTAAAGCCAGAAGCACCGCTCTCAAATGTGGAGGTGGTGATCAGTTGTCCCCCATCATTGCGAGCAATTGCACCCTCAGCGATGCCAGGGAATTCGCCAGCGCCAATATTTTCCCACTCCATCGTGGAATCTAAACGACCTTCCAAATCGTAGGTGAGAGGGTCGCAGCCCTTACAACCATTAGCAGGATAAAGCCTCAGCGCCTTTGGAATGGACAATTGGCGTGTCCCGGGCTGTTCCGGGATGATGATCAGTCCAACAGCATACTCCTGCATTCCCGCACGGTTGCACCACCATTTGTTTGTGTTTCCGTCCACAGCCCTCTGCGGACTCCCGGGTTCATTGGCGCAGCCAAAGTGGGAGATGGAGGCTCCATTTGTGATGGAGGTTACTAGTGTCCCGTGATCTGGCAATTTCGCTGTAGGATTCTCAGAGGGGCTGAAGCTCGGCGACACGCTGGGTGACTTGGTGGGGCTAGGGGTGGGGGGCTTGGTGGGATTGCCCGAAGGGGAATAGCTGGGAGATTCCGTGGGTGTTATCGTGGGAGAGTATGTGACGTCCTCGCAGACAGTGCTTGGCACGCCGGTGATGGCATCTTCAACGCAGTCGCACACACCATCTGTGAATAAATCCCTGTCGGAAAATAAATCACACATACCATGAAGAGCATGATCCTTGAAACTTTCCCTGTTGGGCATTATCCAATCCAGTTCGTCATCGGTGTGCACGCCAAGCCACTGCGCAACGCCATTCCATATGCTCTCCCAAGGGGTGGAGGGGATCCACCTGCCGCGTTCGATCCAATACTTGCTACGTGGACCTAAAGGAGTTGGAAACTTGCCTACGATCTTTCCTCCGTTGACGCTGCCGCCCACCATAAAGTAGTTGCCGCCCCAAGCATGGTCAGTACCTCCATTGGAGTTGGTATTCATGCTCCGGCCGAATTCAGACCCCATTACTATTGCGGTTGAATTCCACAAATCTTGAGTTTTGAGTTCGTCAATAAAATTGGTAAGTGCCCCGTTGGTATCCTGAAAATACTGTGACAATAATTTCGAGCTGTGCATATCATATCCGCCCTGAGACAGAACGAACACGTCGCGGTTAACCTTGCGATATTCTCTGCTCTTCATGTGCCTTGCAATGGCCTTGAAGCTTTTTGACAAATCCACATTCGTCTCGGGATAGTTGTGCAACTCGAATTCAGGTAATTCCGCAATTTCATGCATTTGCTCGTGTTCGAAGAGGGCAGATGCCACGCGGGAGGACCAGTATTCAGAGAGGAGGCTGCTGTCGTTGTTGCCAACGCCATTAAGCGATTTGACTACGCCAATTAGGTTGGAAATTGTTGGATATTTGTTTAGGACGGTGGGCGGTTTGGTGCTCACTATTTTTGTTTTACAGGTGTAGTAAAGTGATATTGATATAAGGAGGGAAAGTTATGCTACAACACTATTATGTAAAGTCAGTTTTCTTACCTGTATACACTGGGTTACTGAACGCATGATCTCCAGTCAGCATCGCCGCACCTTCGCGAATGTCATTTGCTGATGTTTGCATTCCTTGTTGCTTCAGTACATCTGCAATGTGTGTATTAATTGAATATGAGCATACAGCACGAATTACTTCAATTCAGCTGCATCTTCTTTGGAACAAAACTACTCACCCAGAATACGACCCATTACACCCGTGCCAGGGTTTTTATTGTATATATCCGCTGTCTTGAATATCTGCTCCTGGGCGTTGTGTGCAAATGGGGAGAACCCCATCATCTTCCATTCATCATACTTAGTCATTGGCCGTGGCAACACACCCAAATTGGCAAAGAACAACCCCTGTCCTTTATTGTAAAGATCAGATAGAATGGGAAAGTTATCATTGATCCCGAATTCTGTACAGTCCTGCCCGCTACCTACGGCACTGATCGATGTCAACTTGTCCTTGGGGATGCTGTGCTTAACTCCACGGGCGGCAGTATACTCTGCATAAGCGTCCGTTGTTGCGCATCCACCTTTTGGTACAAGCAAATTCCAAGAGTCAACACCGCCGCGCAAGATCAGAACAACTACTGCCTTATAGGGGGCCTTTGGACGTTTGTTGTAGCCTGTGATAACTCGCTGGGAGTTAGATTTTCGTGGCATGTTGGTAGAGTGGTATTCGGGCGTAGAAAGGATGAGCTGCTGAGCTGCTCGGACTGATTTTTCCATATCTCCCTCAGCGTAGATTGGCTCAATGAGTGCTCTGATGATTGCTCTATTGGGCTGTGAACTGGGCGCGTGAGCTCCTGTTGGACTCATACTGGGATTGCTGGATGGTACTACCAAGAGTGGTGAACCCAAAGATGAACTTGGTGATGGCATGACCGACATATTTGAAAATGACGATGGCATTGATGAGGGAACTTCGGTACTTGCAGGGCCCATGGTTAGCTGGCTAGATGGCTGGCTAGATATGGAAGGCCGTGTCCCACTGGGCTGTAAGCTTGATGCAGCGGTCGCCGTTGCGTTCATATTGGACTTGCCGGATGGTGCTAAAGAGATTGATGGATTCAAAGATGCCGCCGATAATGGCATGGCCGACACACTTGGAAACGAAGAGGGCATTGATGAGAGCATTGATGATGGAGCTCTAGTTCTTGTGGGATTCATGCTTGGCTGGCTAGATGGCTGGCTAGATATGGAAGGTTGTCCTACATTGGGACGTGAGATTGACACATCAGTTACTGTTGAGCCCATGCTGGACTTGCTAGATGGCGCTAAAGAGATTGATGGATTCAAAGATGTCATCGATGATACCATGGCTGACACACTTGGAAACGATGAAGGCATTGATGATGGCATTGATGATTGAACTTTGGTACTTGTGGGACTCATACTTGGCTGGCTAGATGGCTGGCTAGAAATGGCAGGATGTCCTCCATTGGGCTGCGAGCTAGGCATGTCACTTGCTGTTGTGCTCATATTGGGCTTGCTAGATGGCACTGAAGAGATTGATGGATTCAAAGATGCCCCTGTTGATGACATGGTCGACACACTTGGAAACAGAGAGGGCATCAATGATGGCATTGATGATGGAACTTTGGTACTTGTGGGACTCATACTTGGCTGGCTGGGTGGCTGGCTAGATATGGAAGGCTGTCCTCCATTGGGCTGCAAGCTTGGTGCATCAGTCACTGTTGGGCCCATACTGCGCATAATGGTCGGCGCTAAAGAGACTGATGGATTCAAAGATGCCCCTATCGATGGCATGGTCGACACGCTTGGATGCAAATAAGGCTTTGAGGAGGCCATTGCAGAAGGCATTGATGAGGTAACTTTGGTTCTTGTGGTACTCATACTTGGCTGGCTAGATGACTTAGCAGAGACATAAAGCTGGTCAAGAGGATCAACCCCAGTCTTCTGCAAGGCTCTGTTGGATTGTGGCAAGCTGGGCACATCAGACTCAGACAGCCTTCCTGAAGTTAGTAGCACATCCAACTCATCCAAGATATCATCCACCGTGGCTGTGCTTCGAGGCCAATAGCTCAACCTGGCAGGACTCAAGCTGCTATCACCCTCAGCAGTAGGGCAATCCAACAGCTTGGTGCCCCTCCATCCCTCGAATGAACTCATGGAGTAGCAGTCCTTGATGCCAAACTTGATTGTGCTAAAGTATGCATCAAGGAGATTGAGGATATTATCACCTTGCAACACCATTCCTTCAGGAGCCACTAGACCAGCCGACTGGATTCCTCCGGGCGGGGTGAATTCGGGCAAGAAGAAGCTGAACACGGAAGGATTTTCGAACGAGCCCTGGCCAATCAGCCCCCCCATGCCCATCAGGGTAGGGGTGCGAAGCGGCATATCGTAGCTGAGGCCCATGCTTCGAAAGAACGATAGGACCTTGACAAGCGGCTCTCGGAGGTGGCCATGGGTCTGATCTTCATCCAATACCACTTGGCGTGATTCGTCGTCTAGCAGAATGGCCGCGAGCATTGCACCCAGGTCACCGTACTTGCCACTTCCAAACATTTGTCCTCTATAAGATCCCGTCGCGTATGCGGTGGCAACTCTTTCCACGAAGCCCGGGGAAGGGTTTGAGTTGCCAAAGCGTTGAATGATCCTAACCGCCATGAACGGAGCGTGGCTGTCATCATAAAACATGGAATCCAATACTTCTTCCGTCTCGTAGTAGGCATCGCGTACCTCCTGATCTAAGAGGCTGATGAAGTGCACTGGATTTCTGAATGAGAAGGCGCTGGATGGAATGGACACAGTGGACTTGGAGTTCTTGAGGAAGAGCGGTTTGGATTTCCATGCGAAGGCGAAGATGGTGTCGATTGCGAGGGTGGTACAGTCGCCTGATTTTGAGTAGACTATCACGGCATCGTCGATGCCACAGCTTCCCAAGCTTTTATATTTGTCAGTGTCGAACGTGACAGGGTTCGCCATGCCAATGTGCAATTTATCGAGAAGTTCATCAATTGAGTTCACTTTGGTTGCATGTGTGAACACTTGACTCTCAGTAGTGTCAGTATCACAGACACAGTACTCTTCACAGTGTACATAACAACCTTCGATCATGAGACAATCACTCATGGAAGGATGGGCTCCTCCATTTTCCCAGGACACAGCAAAGACATTCATTGTGTCCGCATCCACAAAATTCTCGATTTGATAAGATTGCCCCCCCGGGGAGTGCACAATTGCAACTCGACCAGACTCAAAAGCGATCTTGACCTTCAATCCACACTCAGCATTAGCCCAAGATCTAAAATCTTTTCTCGCTATGCCGTTGCTACAGGGACCTGCCTTCCACTCCGTGACAGCCCAGGGATTGGCTTGCTCCAATCCATTCTCCATACAAATGGCTTCGGCGGAGGCATATGTCATGCGTTCGCCCTGGTAGTGGCAGAAGAGGAGACCGTCCTTGTGCGTATCCTGCCATCCAGATGCGGAACACATGGGTGTGGCGGCTTCCAATAGGGGGTTGGTGCACATGCTCTTGTCTTCTTCCATGCCGTGTTTGATTTCATTCTTGGTTACTCGTTTGGCATTCCTGTGACAGATGTGAGAGATATACATGTGTGTTGTAAATTATGTGAGGGAATGAAGGTAGGAACTCGTTTATGGATAGAACCAGCTCGATTAGCTCACCTGTAAAATGCATGCTCAACACATGGCTGGCGGATATATTCATACCAAATGGTTGTAGAGCCAACCTTGAACTTGACAGTACGAATCGTATCAACGGCATACTCTGAACCGGCCTTTGCAAGCGTATCGTAAACCAAGTTTTCGGTGAGCTCAACCTTTGCACGCAGGATGCAGTCTCCATTCACATCAGGATTGCATAGCTTGGTGTAGAGGGGTGACGATGATCCAGAATCAAGTTCCAACTGGTAAAAGTCTGGGTTTTGGGCCCACCATTCAGGATCGTCGTGGTATTCAGGGAGTCCATCGCCGGTGAGGAGTTGATAAGTGGCACCAACACGCAAAAAGTGCTTCAAGGGGAGATCAGCGCAGAGGGCAACCTTGTCTCCCTGTGAAGCAGGAAAGTGTTTCGTAGGCACGGAATGAAACAATAAAACTAGATGAGCTGAAATAAGAATGTATCTTCCAAAATATTTCAACTTCGAAACTCACAATAAAACCATTGTTCAGATCGTTCTTGGGAAACCAATCCCTCTTCTCCACATCGATCATCATGGGATCCAAAGTTGCGGAACCTCGCCCATCGGGAATGGCGCCTCCGCGTTTGGCTCTCTTTATGAATCCTGTCCATGCTCGTGAGTAGGATACAATGTCGTCAATGGAGTAGGTATCAGTGGGTTTGCCGTTGGCTTGGTGTTTGATGGTGCCGTCGGAGTTTAGCTTGTACAGGCCAATGCTGAATAGCTGTTGCGTGCAGGGTGTGTGCGAGTTTAAGTAGGAAGACAAATATTGAGTTTGCGAAACAACAAACAGTACAGTGAGGCGTACTATCAATGATATAAAACCTCACCTGCATGATCTCTCTCGCAAAGTTCTCATCAGGATAATTCTCAGCACCACACGTGTCCAAATTGTACTGCAAGCTCATATTATCCTCGAAACTAAGCCAATCCGCCATCATATTATTAAAAGCAAATTCCTTCATCAAGTCTCTATAATTCCCAAACCCATTTCTGACAAACATATCGTACAAATTCAAAAAGGCCTCAGTATCTGTCACATCCTGAGCCTCCTTCGAGCCAGGCAATCCAACACTCACGATCTGGCTCAAGCTCCACGCCATCTTCTGCCTCAATTGATCTTTTGCATGAAGGGCCAAGTGCGTCCACACGGTATGTCTCTGGCCGGCGTATTCCCAATCGGACATGGAGCGGCTATTATCGGGGAGGAGGACGTCGAAGCCGTGATCGCCGTACCACGGATCGGAGGCGACTTCGGAGGGTGAGCCACACATTAGTACGGGGTGGGATGCAGGATTGAACTCTAGGGAAATGTAGGCGTTTTGGATGGACGTTTCGTTGAGGGGGAAGGGTAGTTGTGTATTGTCATCGTCATCGATCTCGATGTGATCGCCAAACTTCCCAATCACCGTATGGTTGTTTACTATATCCTTCTCGAATATCACAGTGGAAGCGAACGTTACGGTGTTGCTATTGCTAATAGTGTACAATCCAGGATCTGCCCCGGTAAGGTCCAACACATCCATCTCGGCAGGGTGAACATGATGCCAACAGCTTCCATCGTGCGCCACTACCTTGCCCAAATAAGTCTTGTTTCGATCAAGAGCATCACAAGCTTGATGAACCCTATTGGCATCAATGACGTGTTGGTTGAGATTCCCAATCATGGTGGACGTACCCTCGATCATATCTCGATAAATCTTGATGGTGCGCTGCCCTAGGCCTGCCGCATTATCGCAAACAGCATCGGTAGGGTCCTTGATCCAACGGCTCCATTGGTTCAAATGC
>JALLOZ010000033.1:0-47953 GCA_036939875.1 Thalassiosira pacifica
ACCAAGAAGATCAGATAGATGAGGAACTAGAAGTTCTTTTAGCTAATATTTTGAGGCTAGTTTATAAAAAAGCATGTATCAAACAAAGCGTAAGAGAAGCTCAACACCATACAAATATTGAACAAGTGGTCAAGATGCATGAGATTAGCAAGCAAATGGATGCACTTACGCTTTGTTTAGTCCATCAGGAAGGAGAGTATCCTGTTGGATTAGCAAGCAATGAGCTCTATGAGGTTCAAGTCCACCTAGTGAATCTTGAAATGAGAGAAGAAAGCAGTACAGAGGAATCAATTGATGATATACCTGAATTGGTCAGCATGGATGACAGTACCACTGTAGCAAGGCCGGGGAGGTCCAGCATAGACAGTACAATTGATATGCCGGGCTTGAAATTGCCTGAAGTTCAGAGTGACATATCTAGTAACTTGAGTTCAAGCGCACATACGATGGAGTTCAATACGGGAGATAACATTGATGCTGATGACGGCTCACAAAATATGGTCTTGGAGAACATGGCTATGTTAGAAGAAAGAGAGCCTATATTTGTAATGAGGGAGAACAATGATAGCAGATGATGAAGAACCTTCAAGATTAAACTAAGGAATTTGAAATGAGGGAAGCAATTGAGATTACAAATGTTAATATTAGGCAGCTACCATTCCCAAATATTTTTGAAATTTTGAAGGACAGGAACATATTCATTGCGGATACTAGAGCGTCAGATCACAACATCAGTAGTGATGCAGGAGGCATTAACAAACAAGACGACAGATTTGGCAATGAAGATCTAGAGGCTACAATGATGGGTGGTAGATGCACGGAGAGAAGCAACTTCAATCTCTACAGTCTAGGAAGGGCTCTGAGGGAAGGTTGGATGTTAAGTGGCAATGCCAATGCAATAGTGTTGACCAAGGAAAGCAAAACAATCAGATTTAATGTTGTTGTTAAGACAGAGAAGGGAGCCATATATGCAGGATATTTCAAGAGAAGAGATGTTGAAGTTCAAGGAGCAAATGTTGCAGCCAATAAAAAGAAGATAAGTGTGGCAAAAGTGCACAGCATATTAGGACACATGAATGAGAATGCAATGTGTGCGGCGGCCAGACAGCTAGGATGGGAGTTGATCAAAAGATCAAAACCATGTCAAAGCTGTGCTGAAGCAAAGGCAAAGCAGAAGAGTGTACCTAAAGAAACTACTGGGGAGAAAACAACAGCGATTAATGGGGGGTTATTTCAGGATATAGCACTGGTGAAGCCAAGCAAGAAGAGTGGAGTAACAATACCAAGACCCAATTGGCAGATAATAGTCAATGAAAGGACTGGGACAAAGTTTTCAGGACATCATGAGACAAAAGGTGCTATAACGGAATCAACACCAAAAGTCATGGCATGATTGACAAAGGTGACTGACAAGCCTATTTTAGCGCTTCGTCAGGACAATGCAGGTGAAAACAAGAAGCTAGCGGAAAGAATGCAATGCCTAGATTGTAATATTAATGTTAAGATAGAGTACACCACGAAAAGCACACCCCAGCAAAACGCGTTGGTGGAGTTGACATTCACTTCGATGGCGGCAAGATCACTCGCTATGCTAAATGCAGCCAACATACCAACAGATGAAAGACACAAGTCGTGGGGGGAGGTAACCAAGACAGCAGTAAAATTAAATTGGTTCACCTTGAAAGATATTGATGGGGTCAAGAAGACCAGGGTGGAGCATTACTGAGGTAGTCTTCCAAAGTTCAGCCAACACCTGAGGACATTTGGTGAGACGGGAACAGTCAAAATTGGCAAGAAATGCAAAGTAAATTATAGGGGAATGACCATGGTGTTTGTAGGATATTCCAATGACCATGTAGGCAATTGCTGGAGAATGTGGTATCCTGAGACAATGCGCATCACCGAAACGCGCGACAGGATTTGACTAAATTGAATCTACTTTAAAAGGCCCAATGCGGATGTTACCCATCAAGATCTGGTGGTAGTATTGGAAGTCACGCGGGACACAACTGCAAACACTGAAGATAATGAAGTTGAAGATGAGGTGATTCCCAAGCTTGAGTCAGAAGTAAGGGAAGATGATATTGAAGATGGTGTTGAAGATGATGACAATGACATCAAGCCAGAAGAGAGCAGTGACAAAGATTCTACTTCTTTGCAAGACTCACAGGACTCACAGGGTTTTGTACTAGTAGAGTCAAGACGTGGTGGAACACGCCTAAGGTCAGGTAGGGTGTCATTTGTATCTGGGGGTTATGATGCAAACATGGGCAAAGCTGAATTGCAGCAATCACAATGGATATTGGAGTAACGTAGAATTATTTTGCTAGTCTAGTGGAACTTGAAAAGTTGGAACTAGGAAGCCAAATTGAGGTAGCAAATTCATACGTGGAGTTTTCCAGTGTAGGAGCTGGTATTGGTGGTGGATTTGAGAGCACCAATGAATTGAAACCAATCAAGTATGATCAAGCAATTAATGGATCAGATGGCGAAGCCGGGAAAGTAGAGATCAAAAATGAACACAAAAGAATGGTGTCTTTAAGGCAGTACCTAGATTGGAGATTCCACGTGGAAATAGGCCAATTAATAGTACATGGACATGCAAGAAGAAAAGAAACGATGTATTGAGAGGAAGGCTAAATGCAAGAGGTTCCAAGCAGATTGACGAAACACACTATGTCAGCAGCAGTATACATGCATCAGTGACAAACAATGTGGCAATCAGAATCGTAATGACACTGGCGTTAATGTACGGTATGCACCATCTTCACAACAGATGAAGGTACATCTCATTCTTATGATGTACCTGTTTTTGTGTATGGTCAAGATTCACCTCACAACTTGATCAGTATACCTTTTTGGCCGAATACTTTGCCATTTGCCTCCCAGAATAAAAGTCATAACAATGGCACCAATATATATAGTCTGGTGCTTGGGAGTTCACGCTAATATGGGACCATGGCAAATATGAGAGAACATCCAAGCACCCTACTAGTGAGCTGCCAGAAATACGTGTTAACAAAGGCACAATTTACTTCTCCAATTTCTACGCTTGCATGCAGTGTGCCTTCAACAATATGGTACACTATACTTTCTCATCAGCTTTTACTATGGAACCTGATGCGTCACCTGGTCTTGTACATAACATAACATAACACAAGATGAGACAATAGAATGGTATGATCCAACACCTATCAATCATAGACCAAATAAAAAGGTCTGATTTGCCTATAATAAGAGTGATGGTAAACAGGTACCAGTGGTGTACAAGGGAGTGAGCAGTACCGGTCTACACCATACTATTCAATTCAAGGACGGTCACAGGAGTGTGGTGCATCATAGCCACCTCTCATTTCTCCAACAAATGAGTATGACCAACCTTCCCTCAACGTTGCTTGACTAATGCAAAAAAAGTTGGCTAGAGCTTGACAAAAGAAGAAGCTCAGTGTCTAGTATGTCCTCGTGTACTAACCCCAGAACAACTGGAGTTGATGAGATGGCATAACAGACTCTATCATCTCCTGCTTAAATACCTAAATGCCTACTCAAATGCTGGTATGCCCTCTTGCTGTACATTGTTTGCCAATTTGGCAGTACACATAGAAGGCCATGGTGCCATAAAGGCAAGAAAAGCAGCTACGTTCGTCAGGCAGACCAAACTGAGCCTGGAGACGGGGTGCCTGTCAACCTAATATTCTCAGCACAACCTGGGTTAATTCCCCAGATGTTGAGTTTTCTGACTAGCAAACCTATATGGGGTTGTACTACATTTGTTGATCACATCACACATACTATGTTTATATACACCCCATGTGACACCTTGGTTGCACGTTACCCTTTTCAATATTACCCATTTTGGTGGGGGGTTTTGCAAGTCGGATAAAACCCAGAGTTTTTGTGGGTTTTACCTGAATGTGGGTATTATTGGGCCAAATGTTCTTGCTCTTAGACCCAGGAAATATATGGTATTCCCTGGGTAAGGTAATATTTTAAGGCTAACCCTATATGGTAGTAGTGGAGTTTGAGGGCTAACTGTATCTGGGTGATGTAGCACTAGCCGGAGATCAGCTCCCAATGGTGTTTAAAAATGTGTTTAAAACCCTGATTTTGAAATCCATAGTAAATAAACTTCTGGTGGTTCCCAGATGAAAGTAGGTACACCCGCCAACAGCCAAGACACTGGGCCTGATTGTTTGAGCCCATAGCTGGCCATGATTGATTCTTAGTATTGTTTAGTAGTCTCTTGAAGTCACTTGGTCAGCTCAGTGTTGGGTAAGAAGAGGTCGAAATAAAAATAAACACCATTAGGTGTTTAAAATATTTTCTACTGTTCCTATGTAGCATCCTACAGGTGAGGTACTGCATGTACCCGGACACAACTCCCAATTGCATGTCGTCATCTCGACTGACGATTGACAATGAAGTGATAAAATGTTGTTGGTAGCGTGCGTGTTGTACAATATTGTCAACAAGAAGGTGTCCATAGTGCCCATATTATCTCCAAAAATACTCGGCCTCCCATATCCAATCTCAGGTCATAATTGAGAGAATATTACAGTCTTTCCATTGATGCAATGCACAGCATGATCAAATAGTTTGGGTGGTGCTTGTGATCAGAATGAGTGGGGTGCTGCTATTTTCAACACCATTTGGTGTTTATTTTTCTTCATTTTTTGTGTGGTGTGGTGCTAGGTCATTTTTAACACATTATGGTGTTTATTTTTGATCTCCGGCTAGAGGTTGATAGGCATTACCTTCTTCAGGCCATATCAAGCAAGACATCCCGAAGTGCACACTATCAGACGCACACCATTTATTCCCAACAAAATGATAGGAAGCGCACAGCATAATACTGGATGGGAGTCTGGGTGATGCTGCAATAGAGCTGTGCAACAAAATGATTGGAAGCAGGTGGCATGATAAATGATGATGCAATAGAGCTGTGCAACAAAATGATTGGAAACAGTGGCATGATAGAATGCAAGAGTGCCCTAGAGAGCATATGACTACATTCATTGGTGGTGTATGAGTATAATATGACTTATATCATGACTTAATTACAGCAAGATCCCATTACACTGGGTGCCTCCTGTAGTGCCTTCAGTTAGACACCCAGAGTTCGTGTTTGAGTGCATGCACAGTGAGGACTTTTGAAAGTCACCATAGACCACCTGTGGAGACAAGGGAATGCTGTACAGCAAGCGGGATTTGAACCCTGGGCCCTGGCAGTCCCATGCTTGCTCAGAACTTATTTGCCCTATCGTGACTATTCAAGTTCTGCTCATGGCGTACAGATTAAAGTTTATAAAAAACATTACGTCCATTGCGTGTTGCAAGCACGATAAGCATCACACATCAACATTATCTGCATGGATCAGCATCCTGCCAAATTAATCTACGTTCTAATACACATTCCTATATAGGGTACCCTTGTATTATAGGATACAATAGGCTACTTTTTTAGATACACAAGATACCTTTGTTCCTGTTTGCCGCTTGTTGTTGCTCATCGCTCGTCGTTGTCGATCGTCCTCTCCTCGTCAAACTATGGCAGAATCAGAACCCCTCCACTTTGGACAAGGAATGGCCGCCATGGCACAGATCCCCTTGGTCCACTGGGGGGGGTCAACGGAATAACCATAGAGGGCACACCGTAAATGGCATGAGGGGATTGGGCGTTTTGGTTGGGGTGGAGCACCAAGGCCACAGAGCAGATTCTGGGCTCAAAAAAAGAGCAAAATTGCAGAGCGATAAATGCACTTTGTGGATGCATTTCCTGCTGTTGGCAGCGGCTCCACTGCATTGTATGGCAAAAACACACATCGAACAAGAGGGGGGTAACTTGGTATAAGCTAATTAAATTTATTATTTTACTGTTAGCTATATTCCTATAGCAATAGCATCTCGACAGCGTTGATATGCTATTGCTTGGCCCTTGGTATTTTGAATACCTTAGACCATCGCAAATCCTGATCGCCCATGCCCTGATGATAGAGATGGTCAGTGGTGTTAATTTGCACCACTGGCCAACCCTATCATCCAGGTATGGGCAACAAAATGCATCACGACTATCAGCCGTATGGTTTCATTTTGATACAATTGATATCGTGCTGTTGTGATTGTTGTGTTCTTGTGTATTTGTTTGTTTGTTTTTTTGTACCTACAAAGTACGCTAAGTGATTTAGAGTAACTACAGAGTATGCTAAGCTAGCGCAAAGTAAGGGGGTAATTGCTGGGTAATAATCCATGCTAACTTGCTCTGTTATAAGAGTTTATTTCAAGTTCTTGTCAAAATCAGGATACCCGATGGGGAAAAGATAATTCACGAGAACTCTCAGGTTTTTTGGGTATTCTCACGGTAATGTGCAACCAAGTGTGACACTTTACTTTAGAGGAGACATTGCTTGCAAAGGCAGCTTTGGAAAAGGTTTTAGCCCAAACTGACAGAAAAGTCAATAATATCATGCAGACAATGGTAGAGTTGCTGATAATGGATTCCTCTAAGCAGCCAATGATAAGGACCAGACCATTACTATCTGTAGTGTTGGTGCCCATCATCAAAATGATATCATTGAAAATAGGAAAAAAATCTAACACAATGAGCACGTACTTTACTCCTACACAGCATGAGAATATGGGCACAAATGGTAGATTATGTGTTCTGGCCATTTACATTCAAAACAATGACTGAAGGCATCAACAAACTTCAAGTTGATATCAATGGCTCTGCACCTGAACCTAAAATGCATGATGTTAAGTCAGAGTCCATCCTAGTAAAAACATACCACACACTTGTTTGTCCAATCTACGTTTTGAACAGTCAGTTGTATGATGTTGATGGAGCTGGTCCACCTAAATGGGAACCACGCTCATACATTAGAGTGTACCTTGGACACTCCCCATTCCATGCAGGCAGTGTTGCACTAGTATTCAATCCTAGCACAGGATGTGTCAGTCCACAATATCATGTGGCATTCAATTATGAGTGTTCCGCAGTACCATATATGGAGACAGGCACAAATCTGCCACATTGGAATGACCTTGTCAAGTACTTCTCAGAATTGGCAACAAAAGATGACTATAATATATCTGAAATATGGTTCCAGTCCAACTACGACACTGTATTATAGCATGCAGATAATCAAGTCATCAATCCATTTACTGTTGTACCTGATTAGCATACCGGCGAATCTAAAAGTGGCAAAGCTAGCAATCAGTAAAAGAATCTCCCCAGATCAAACTTAATGACTAGTTCAAGCATAATGGCAGATCCCAAGGAAGACTGTCTGTCAAATTAGACTTAGCGTAGTGGGTGTACATTGGCCAATACTACCCTCACCAATGCCCTGATATCACAAAAGGGCAAAATGGGAGTGATTAATTACTTCAACTGCAAATGAAAGAAGTATGCCAACTTGAATTAACTTGAAAGAGTCTGGCCTCTGTTGTTTGCAAGAATAACAGCTCTAAATTCAAAGAGTGCAAATGACCAAAACATATGTGGCATATGGGGCAACAGCAGCCAAAACAATAATAGATCTCTTTTCATTGCTCTGTTTTGTATCAAAGGATACTCTCCCATAACATTTGATAGAAAAACATGACTTACACAGACCTCATGATTAACAAATTTGAAGAGATCAATGAGCATTATGACAGAACAGTCAATAACATGAATTGCTTTTCCTACCTTACAGACATAAGCTCCAATGAAGTGTTTACATTCCAACAGCTATGATAGCACAAAACTCACAAAACAATAAATACTTTGACTCGTGATGGTTTTTGTGATGAGACTGTAGGTACGAAGAATTCCTATGTAGCCTCAGTGAACAGTTTTGCGTGACCTGAGTTGAAAACCCATCAGCCCTGCCTATGACTGTGAATATCCTTGTTGGCATTAATGCCCATCCAAAGGACTAGCCATAGCCTTTCTTGAACTTAATGTGCCCACCTAACAGCTATCAGAGACATCAAGTTTTGGTACATGGCTATGAGTTTTGCTCACAACCATGGTTGTACTTGTGGCCTGCACATGTAGTTCCAATCTGGCTCCACTACGAGCAGCCAAACCCAGATGCATTGTGAACACATGGCCGTGTGTTCTTTTACGATCCGGTACTGATTCACAAGTGAGTCTAACTGCTCAACCAGAGTGCCACTTAATTTCTCAATTTCTGTAGAGGTTCAAGAATAGTGCAAGAAAGCAGAATGCCAATAATGATTTCAATGGTCTTTGTAATCAATTGAGTCCTACACACAAATATTCCAGGACAAGTCTGGGAAAGCAAGGGCTAGGCTATATTAAAGGGATCCCTTGGTGTATGGAATAAAGGTCATTTTGATCAAGATATTCTTAGATTTTTCAAAGATTCTGACTAGCAATTATCCCAGATGTCATGACTGGGTACTGTAAAAGTTGACAAATCTTTCCTTGGGGAATAGAAAAAAGTTGAACCTGTATGGCAGATCCACTTTATGTACAGTCCCCATAGGGGGCATCAATCAACATCACACTGACTGCATTCCCCTGGAAACTAATTCACTGGTCAACATGCAACTACCACTGACAGAAGACTAGTTGCATTTACACTATGATAGGTAGTAGCTACTTCTAAGCACCTAGGTTTTGCCGCTTGGAAAAAGCTCCCTGCCATCAAGTTTCAAGATTTTTTATCTTCACTTTTTTTCAACAACAACAACTTTGCACTACAATTATCATGTCTGTTGCTATCATAATGAGCAAATTTATGCTCAACCAAAGCGACCAGCGGCTCAAATGATAGCTCTCCGTCTCTTTCATCAAAGTATCAACACGGCATTAGGTTTGATGAGACTGAAAGCCATTGGGCTGAGCATCAAAGTAGGTATTGTGATGATGCATTATCATGGATACTTGCATTATCAAATAGATAATAATACTGCAGTCCAAAATATAGTATCAAACAAAGTTAGTGTATTGTTCTTCGATAACTATGAGAGCAATAGGTGGCGGCAGCCTAGTATGAGCATTTGCCCACAGCCTTCAGTTTGGTGTCTTAGATGGGCAAGGTTGGGTTCAAGGTGCAGCCATCATATGCATACAAGAAGGTCAATATTGCAATTATTAGAGCATGTTATGCTAAATCCTGTCATCTCGGCCAACCCTGCAATAGTGATGGACTTGTTAAAGCCATCTGTATCAAAGTATTGGGTAGGAACCTTCCATTGATCAAATAAAATGACACGAAGCGGATCCTACACCAGAAGAGAATTTGAGGGTTGAGAGAGGAGAGATGGAAGATGGGAAGACTGAAAGGGGGCGTTGAGGGGAATCAAACATGCTCACCAAGAAATGAAAAAATGGCGCTAAGGATGGCCTTCTTGCCGGCCAAGATTATTCAGATGATGAGCCTACATTATTTGATGGAACTGACAGACCTGACAGCAATTTTCACTATAAAAGTTGAACAGAAAGTTTGGTGCAATGTTCCACTCAATGGGGAGATGTCGCCTCTCAGATGCACATAGGAACACTATGATTGGATATCTTATTTGTTGGTAAAGACCTCATAACTACATCAATATTTGTGTTTTGGTCAAGATTCTTGAGGCATCAAGACAAACACACGTCACACGTCCCGTCACATCGCCTAGCCGCGTCACGTCACCTTGCATGAAGCATCGCGGCACGTCACATCGCCTCGCCTTCGACCTTCATTGTGGTCATATTGAAAGGTGCTTGTCCTAAACAAATCGTCATATGACTCTCCCCTGATACCACATCAGGGAGGTGGTGATGTGTTTAGGATGGACGCTCATCTATTATGATGATGATGGGGTGCTGTGTTTTACTAGATGGGCTCTATGTTTGTTCGGATTTGCTCAGCGATCAAATCAAGGCTTCTAGTATTTTTCTCGAGGCCTCGATTGTTCTGGTACTTAGTTCTGCTGTAATCTGAGAGGCAACATTGCCCCCTTAAATATATTATAACAATCATCTAGCAAAACAGAAATTGCTGTGACTCTTAATTTACCATATTGTGTTGGTAGCAGTGGAATCAGTAGCTGTGATATTTAGGTCTTATTGGATTTTTGCTAGGTCTAGAGGGCGGTATTCCTTGTACAGAAATACTAGCTCTCACTTTGCCTCTTTTGAAAAGTTTGGATCCAGGGCTGCCGCATAGACCTACAAATTGGTCAGCAATTTGGCAGAGGCAATGAGGGGTAAATCTCCGCCACTATTGTCTAATGCAGAGAAGTATTTTCCAAAGTTTTGCCGATTGTTTCTACAGCTAGAATATACCTAATTGTACTCTATGTATGAATGCCTTATCTAGTGTCTTCCCATTCCAAAAATATTACACCCTTTTCATGTAACCCTGAAATAATAACCTGCAAATAAGGGGTTATGATATGGTAGGTTCTACATGTTTCCACCTCTTCAAGCCAATCTGGCTATCCGCTAGGACCACAAACTTGATTTCATAACCAAAACAAGATGACCTTCATGATGTAATAGAGCAAAGGTCGTCTAGTCCATTTTTGCAGCACTTCTCATAGGTGCCATACATTTCACTCCCAAAAGGTGCTCGCCCTTGACAAGAGTCACCGCTGTCACATTCTTGCACACAATACAAGTCCTGGACATACCATTGCCCAGAAAGCTTGGGCGGATCAGAACACGGTAGAAAAGATTTATCCTCCATACATGATGCTAACATATCATCTACCCACTGAAAGTTATCCCTGGAAAGAGTGACGATAAATCTGAGTTAGCTAAATAGAACGACAATAGGCAAAACAGGAAGGGAATTCCTACATACCAACAACATTCTGCTTCCGTCTTGAACTCCCAGATGTATGCAAATGGCGAGATATGGTCGTTGACAACCTCATTGGAGCAATAATACTTGTCTGTTGCATCTCCATCTGTATAAGGGAACAAGACCGATTAGATACACTACTGTGGATTTGATATTAGACGTAAATGGCACACAATAGACTTACAAAGGGGATAGTATCCCCTCTCTGGTTCTGGAGAAGCTGAGAAGTATTGATCCCATGAGTCCTCAGAGCATCCACAAGGTGAATTTGGTAGATGCCAAAGATTGTTTGCACAGCATTCAACATAGGTAGCGTAGCGGGCAGCGTCATTATCTGCGCGGCCATTGCAACCCTCTCCATCTTCACACTCACGTAGGCATTCATCGCCTTTCACATACCACAGTCCTGATAATTTAGGGGGGTGGTAACATGGAGGGACCTTATTGTCATCCATACACTCTCTAAAGTATGGTAAAAACTTATCCGCACAACATTCGGCTTGAGTTGTATGCCGCCAAGAGTCCGCAAATGGTACAAGATGTTCATCGGCAACTCCATCGCGCATGCAATAGACTCTGTCCTCGTCAACTGTTGGCATGTGAAGAAATTGTTGAGAACAATAAAGGTGAGGAGATGCAATAATGAGAAGAGGTTGACTGTCAGTAACTACTTACACACAGGGTGGTAACCCTTGTCTTCTGGTGCGGGTGAGAAGTAATCTTCCCAGTACTCTTCATCACATGTAATGGGACATGGACTGTCGTCCTTGAAGCTAAGGTTTGCCTGACAACAAACTGCATAAGTCTTATATAGCTCTCCCTCTAATGCCTGCCCATAGCAAGAAGCACCGTTTTCGCACTCCCGAACACACTTATTGTCAGTGCGCAAGAAGTACCACTGATTTGACAGCTTACCCCAGGGAGAAGGGGTGCATGGAGGAACGCTCCATACATCTTTTATAGGACCATCTTCTAGATCGCCCATGCATAAGTTAAACTCTTGAGGCCAAGGAAAGTTAGCCCGGCAACATTCTGCAAGAGTCTTGCCTTCCCAATACCTCGAAACTTCTCCAGTAGGGACCAGAATGTCAAGGGCCGATTCATCCTTGACACAGTATCGACCAACACTCTTTCTCAAAACGGGGTAGTATCCAACATCTCCCCACTGACTGTAGGTGTCCCAGAAAGAGTCTGAGCATTCAGGTAGATACGTGCTTATGACTGAAGGTGCAACACAGCTTGGTTTCCACCATGTATGTTCTTCGCAGCACTGTGAGGTGTCCAGTTTACAGGGTTAGACACCAGTCAAAGGAGTGCAACTTGAATTAGACAGCAATTGCAATCCAAAGCTACTTACCTCCTCGAATGTATTGAAGAGTGTTTTCCACAGTGGAGCGCGTCCATTGCAAGGGTTGCGCCCAGCACATTCCCTTCTACATTCATACACTCCCTTTTCTGGCAAATCAAAGAGGTACCATCTGCCAGATAACTCTGGCGATTGGATGCAGGTAGGGAGTACAATTGCACCTTCGGAATCATTCAACGAGTCGCCCATACAGTAACGGAAAGCCCTAATGATAAAAACAGTCACAAGAGCATCAGCAAGGCAAAGGGTGGGAGGAAATTGAATGAAAGTGGAGTCACAGCCTACCATTGGTAAAAAATATAACAGCATTCCGCCATAGAAGACTTTTTCCATAACTCTGGGTTGCGTATCATGTAGGCAGGCGCTTCTCCATCATCCGATGAACAATACTCTCCATTAGATGAGAATGTGGGGTAGTAACCAACTTCTGGCTCCAACAAGAAGTCCTCGTTGTATTCCCCATAGTAGGCAATCTCGAATTCTTCCGAACAAGGATCTGCTAAGATTGAGTCATTATCCATACAAACACGTGTGTTCATTGGGAAATAGTACTCGCAGCATACTTCTTGAGTATCAAACATGAATTCCTCAAGCCTTTGAAGATAGATAGGTTCCTGGCCATCATTAACGCATGCAACTGTTTGTAGCTCAAACGTAGGGTGCCACTTCGGTGTGCCAACAGACTGAAAGTCAAGCATGAAAAGGAAAACTACAATGAGATATTGTGACTGGCACAAAAATAAATGGTCAACAATCTGGTTCATAACACTTACTATCTTGCGGCAATCCTGAATTGTCCACTCAAAAAACTGACGACAGCATTCTTCTGCGCTTGTAAACAGGTAGCCAGCATTCATGTAAGATGCCTGATTCCCGTCATTACGGCATGAAGAGTCCTGAAAGTCCGGATACCAAATGAATTCAAGATGAATAGATGGCATGGTTGTTACAGTTGGGCTTGGAGTTTGGTCAAAAGCATCAAAAGGAAGCGTCTCGAGTCCAACGATTCTCAAGTAGGATGATTTCGTGTGCAATGGTAGCATGAAGACGTTATCAATGGCTTTACAAGTTGAGCCCACACTGATATCTCTTGAGATCTCATATGGTATCGAAAGACGGTACGAGTCAGAAGTCAATTGTTGTGTCACGTCTTGGTCAAAGAAGAGTTTTGTTATCAAGGACTCAACAAGAGGATCTGTGAAATCCACCTTTCTTACACTCCCTGTGACAAGAGCAGTATTAGACGACTTCTGATCCTGCCAAAATGGCTGCGCATTGCCAACAACTGTCATAGTAGCAGCCGCCCAAGGAAGTGTTTGCCCTTCATAGTAAGCACTAGCAGATAATGTGATCATGGGCTTGGCTGTCCACTCATAGTTATCATATGCACCTTCTCCATGAACATAGATTGTTGGAACACCGCCATCTGGTCCTATAAAGTCAAAGGTAGCAGCATCCAAATAATCACCCAAGATCAGGTTGTTGCTAGAATGTGCAATGAAGTTGTCACCATGATATACTGGCTCATACTTCTTTGCTGTTGCAGCATCAAATCGCTGATAGAAGAAATCGGTTTCGTACAAGGTCAAACGTGGCAAGAAGGAGTTTACAGTGGGCTTCTTCCTCAGACTTTTGATTGATGTGATGTAAGGATGAAGGCAGTTACCCGGGCAGGGCAAATTTGATGGGTCGGGATCATCACTGAACAAAACGCCCAAAGTTGCAAAGTCTCCAACAGCAGTAGCTTGATCGTACCAAAGCTCTATCTCATCATTGCCAATAGACAAGTGAAAAGGGATGTCTGCGATGCTCAGATATGATAGCCACTCATCGGACAGCCGGAGGCTGATATCAAGCTCCTCTACAACCTGCTTATCGAGCTCATTCTGCCTTTGTGTCAAGATATCAGTAAGTGCACTATCCAGACCTTCTGCAACATCCGCATCCACTTCAACAAAACGGAATGCGTCATAGACGCTATCAATCTGAATGTACAAAGTGGCACTATCGCCAACCACTGTGTCGCTTCCTCTCGACGAAATCACATCATTTGCCATCTTAAGCCTGTGACTCGCATATTGGCTCACTGTGAAGTCTCCATTCTTTTGGTTCTCAAAGCTGTTCGTCAGCAGGGGGTTACTTGGCCTATCACTTTTGTCATAATCAACAGATCTTTTTAGTAGGTCCAAGTGCAACTCGTATAGAGACAAATGCAATAACACCAAAGTCTGGGTGACATCCTGCATTCGCATAAGTGCTTGAGGGATCTGAAACAAAAGGTATGTATGAAAGAATTAGAGTTGGTGTACGCAATAGGTACATCGGTACACAGCAAAATACACATACCTGATCAGTGGGATTCTGCAAATAAGAACCTTTGAATGTCCTTCCGATAAAAGTTAGACTGTCTCCCGTGACGAATGCAGCCGAGTCCTTACTTGTTGTAATACTGTCACACCCAATAGAGATCTCATACTCTTTTCCGTTGCCATGAAACAAGCCTGATGATCTTTCATTTTTGTGGTGGATAGTATCATATCCCATGGTACTCAATCGAACAGCCAAGTCATTGATGAGCATATCAATCTCTTCTCTCGATTCTCGAATGGCAGAGAACTCAGTCAGATCGAATGGGCTAAAGCCACGAATGTCATCGCCTATGAGGAAATCGTTCCCTTCATTCGATACAATTGTGTCGTCTCCATGGAGCATATCCGTCTCACTAACAAAGCCTGGTGCAACCCTTAAGATTGGGTGCATACAATAGGCCTCCGTGGTTGCGATGCTTCCCGAAATACCAAACACGTCACGAATGAGATGTGAAGAGTTTGATGCATCATCCAATGTGATGAGTTGGTCAATGATAGATGCTTGTGAGTCCACGATTCGGTGAGGAGCCGGGTAAAGCTCAAAGTCGTTCATGAAGACATAACCCAAGTCAGTTGCGTCTGGGGCGTAGTTTGCAATCTTTTTCATTGATCTGAATACCTGATAAATCCTAGGCCAATCTAGATTGGTACCAACCTTCATGAAGCCCGAGTCACCTATGGCAAAGTCGTCGCCCTTTCCTGTCTCAATATAATCATTGCCTCGTTGGCCAATGAGTATGTCGTTGCCTTCACCTCCGAATAATTGATCATCGTAGGCATTGTCCAACTTGTACGTAAACAAATCCATTATCCATTCACCGGTGATGGAGTCAATATACTTGTTTCCATCATCTGTGTAGGCACCGGCAACAAATATAAGAGATGAAGCGGCGACCGACTCGGCTGTCAAGAACTTAACATCGACCTTTTGAGAAATACGTGCAACCTTGGTAATATTGCCAACCTCTTCAAGGACTATGTCTTTGTGCCATATACCCGGGCTGGTGTTCTTGGAAAGGGGGGATCCTTCAGAATATCTGCGAACGGCCACTCCTCTATCGCCCAAGATAATATCCTCCCCAATGCCTCCATACAACTTGTCATTCCCAGCACCTCCAATCAGCTCATCTTCCCCTTCCTCGCCATGGATTTCATCGTCTCCTCGAAGTCCATGGAGAACATCATTGCCTGGGCCACCCCAAATTGTGTCATTGCCACCTATTTCATCAACATCATCATAAGGTATGATCAAGTCACGTATTTTTTCACTGTCAAATGGTGCTTGGTATGTTTTCCAAATGTAGGATGTCCATGGAAAAAGGGCCTTGATGGAATCCACTTCCCTGAGAATGTCACCGTTATCGCCTAATATATAATCATCATCTTCGTTTCCCTTCAATACATCATTCCCAGGGACCCCATACCTTGAGTTATGGCCTCCAATGATATCATCTGACCCTTCATTGCCCTCGACATAGTCATCATCCTCTCCAGCTACAATGAAGTCGTCGCCACCTCCACCATAGATCTCATCAGGACCTCCATACTCAGGAAAATCAACAATAGACACCGAGTATCGGTTCTTCCAGATCTCTTTATTCGCGTCGAAGAAACCAAAATCGCCATATATAATGTCGTCACCTTCTTCGCCGTAGATAAAGTCTCCAGCTCCACCCCCAAACGCCATGTCTTTGCCCTCCCCTAGGGTGATATTGTCAGCACCAGGCGTGCAGTATTCATAAGTTGTAATTGCAGTCTGTACTACATATAGCTCAATGGGATGAAGGGTTATGTACGCGTGGTCGCCAAATACTAGATCTGGCCCAGAGTTACCTAACAAGAGGCACCATCAAACAAAATCAGGGGGTGAGTGCAGTTGAGGTACATGGTATATATTCACATCACAATGGTAGTCACTAGCTCACCTTCAACATAGTCATCATCTCCACCTGCAATAATGTAGTCAACTGCACCAGGGCCACCATAAATAGCATCCTTGCCACTGTGTTGGCATTCGATAGAATTCATACTTACAGGAGCTCCCCACAGACTATCAATTCCAGCAGCCAGGTTGGGTGTGTCATGAAACTTTACCGCCACATTGTCACCAAAGAGCAAATCCATCCCATCGTCGCCTAATATACGATCATCTCCCATGCCACCTATGGCAATATCATTGCCAATATCCATGACCAATTCATCGGCCTCGCCTACTGCTGTGTGGATAGATGTTATGTGATGCAGTAGGTGACTATCATTGTAGAATGCAGCATAGACACAGTCCCCTGTCGCCACATCATCACCTTCTTGGCCATACAGGTAGTCAAGCGAGAACCCACCACCGATGAGTAAATCATTACCCGTATTCCCAAAGGCTACATTCATACCCCCACCATTGCTAGATTCAAGAGAGCAGTTCAGAGACATTAAAGAACGTATTCCATATAAGTTGGGTGCAGATTCTTCGTACTCAATGTATGCAAAGTCAGTGATGATAATATCCGACCCAAACCCTCCATGGAGTTCATCTGATTTGGATATAAATAAGAATACAGAAGCAAAACAGTGAGGATGGACTACCAAAATTCTCAAGTAGGTCCTCGAATAGTCTAGTACCCTAGATAGGTGCAAGTGGCCAAGTCAACTCACCTTGATCACCACCACAACCAAACATTACATCCCGGGATTCGCCACCAACGACGAAATCACTACCAGGAACATCTGCGTCTAAAAGTCCACTCGTCGGAGGAGCAGGATCTTCGACGACGATTTTGTATATGCTACGGATAATTCCATCAGCTAGGTCGCCGTAGCCCCCGCCACCAGCACGAGCAACCACTGTTCCATTCTCATCTTTCCACAAAACCCTACCATAGTCTCCAATAATTACATCCGAACCAAAACCTCCAATTAGAGTATCATCGTCTCCATCGCCAAACATAATGACGGATAGAGACGACAATGATGCGTTCAGTACATCTTTTCCGCCTTGACCATTGGCAACAAACACAGAGCCCTCGCATTGACTGGTGTCTAAATTAATGACCAAAGTATCATCGCCCATTCCAGAATGTACAGATGAGGCTGTCCGTTGGTTTGCTCCAGTGCTGTGTGGAATAGAATTGATTACAAAGAAGTCAGCGGCAGTGCCCAACCACAATACTAATTCATTGAACCCATCACTCTCAAAGAATATAGGAGCAATGTCATCAGCAAGATTGATCAGACTGTTTGATGTGAGTTCAGCATAGCCTCTTGAGCCCAATCCTCTTCCCTTTGAAGAAAAGCTATCAGACATGAGCAATCTATGTCGCCCACCTTGGGAGACGAGGTGAAGTTCACCCTCAAAGTAGTCCATGACTCCGTAGAGGATGTCGATGGCGGAGCCAGTTGATATATTTTCATTCGCATCGCTAGAGAGAAAGAACTTGTCATCAAATTGTTGAGTGGTAATAGTTGTTTTGTTCGATACAGATGTCCCACGGACATTTACAACAGTTTCCACTTCACCCATGTTAACATTGAGGATGTCCACATTGGTGTAGGCCACATCTGAGTTTGCAAAGACGACATCATTGGTCTCGTTGTTAAAGATTTCCGAGGAGAAGTTGTCAAGATCATCACTGTTTAACGTGAGTGTGACACCAGCATTAAGTCTCTCTCCTACAAAGTAAACTATAAACGTTTGAGATTCTGTGCCAAAACCCATCTGCCATACAATGACTGTGGTTGTGCAGTCAGACTTGTCATCAGTGCCACAAGACTCATTATCAGGCACCAGTTTATCATTGATTCGATTCGTGATCTCTTCTGCAGTTGTGGGATATTGGATGGGAGCAGTTACCAAGCCAGTTCGGTTCGTCTTTGGATCGAATAAGTTTATGGTGAACGTCCCACCTGTTGATCTCCGGAGAGTGATGATGTATGAATATCTTGCCAGTGTGGGGTTGGTTTCATTGTCACCCAAGCTGAGTTCAGGAAGTTTCATACTGAAAGTTTCAATTCTGAGACGAGTAATGTTCAATACATCATCGAGGCCCCGCCAGTCCCCTTGATTCTCTACAATGAGAGTGTCTTGCTCATTGTCATTGCCACCGTCAAAGCTGAAGAGTGCATTGATTCCATCCACACGCTGCTCATCGGATGACAATAATAATGTATCTGCTCCACCCTCGCCATTGACAAGAAGTGGCCCGGAAATACTTTTCACTGAGACTAAGTCGCTCTCGTTACCCAAGTTGACAATATGGATCGCTTCAGAACTGTTTACAACAGTGATGTCATCAACACCATTACCAAGATTCATGATCAGTTGTTCCAATTCATAGTATCCTACACCATTGAATGGACCTTCACCAAAAACTAAGGCATTAGAAACCATCGACATGCCTTCAAAGCAATCACTGAACAGTGTACCAGTAGATGGCATGTCACCTCGTACATCTAAATTGTTTATGATGACTGTATCAACTTGATCTTCTTCTCTTACATTGAGCATGGTCGTATCAATTGTAACACCCGGCGGAACAATGAAGTCAAGAGGGTCTTTTGTGATTATGGTGAAGAAATGGTAAGTATCTCATTAAATCAGAATGCAGCTTCAATCAAATATAGCTGAACTTACTTGTCTCGTATGGGAGCATGAGTGGGTTACTAAGAGGTGACACAAAGGGCGAGGACCCACCAGAAACAATCACTGGCCCCTGAATCAACGCAAGATTCGATGGTTGGGATGCAAAGTTGAGGAAATCTACACCCTCTGTTACGTTGTCGTCAATCGCTGTCACTCTGATCTCTACTTCTTGATCCCAGTTACTGCTATCAAAAGTGATTGACGTGCTCTCTTGACCATTCACATGGACTTGGGTCCGTTCTGCACCACTTTTATCTGCTCGGACAGCCATGCTTTCAATATCGATTGTAACACTCCCAATCGGCTGTTTGGTCAGTCTAATGAAGTACTCATCCTCGTACAACGAAGCATCATTTAGGCTAGACTTGTCTGCATCCCGAATTTCTGCAAGAGCTGTGGTTCTATTTGTCTCACGAATCATTACTCCTCCAATGTCGTCATCATACACCAGAACTAACACATTGTCTGAAAGAAGAGGTGATCCATCAGTGAGAAGGATGTCTTGACCTGTATTCTTGTTCTTTATGTGGTGCTGGACATTCACGAAATGGTCTCCTTCCCCTTCTGCGTCGTCTACCGCAGCCACATTGACTGTGGCTTTGCACTGGCTATCAAAGTCAGAACCAATCAATGCTGCTGGTGACAGTATGATCTGGTTCTCAACAGATTCCCTCGTGTCAACTTGGATGATATCACGCATCTGCTGAGTACATGGTCGGAGGTGTACATCGTAAGATGTGCCACTGGACCCTTCAGCAACAAAGGTTCCATCTGGTTTCTCATCAATAGTGAGAGATAAAGCCCCTGCTGAATTGGTCAATGAAGGCATGACTTTGACATCTACAGGGAGTAAAGACTGCTCTGTTCTTCGGAAATGTTCGTCAAATGTAGTGTCCGCATCACCACTATGTTTTGGGGTATGTACGTTTCATTATGTTAGAGTAAAAGAGACAATTTGTACTTAAAGCTAAGCATGAATACTTACTCCAGTTTCACCAACAGCTTGAGCATAAGATTGACTTCAGTTATTGTCAACTGTGCAGTTGCAGAATTATATGTGACAGTAACATTTTGGGGTGACATGTCATCTGCTTTGAACGTCAATACTTCAATTTCCTCGCCATTAACTAGTAGAAATGTCTGTTTATCCCTGGTGGCAGGTGTGACAATCTCGACCTGACAGAGGAAAATTATATCGATGTATGAGTAAGGTTTACATGGCAATAAACAGTTGACGGCATTTCAAGTCAATAGACTCACCACTATGTCATCAGTTGGCTTCCTTGCAGGATAGACCTGGAATGTGAAACTACCTAGATTGTCTTCGCTCATTAAATGGTAGCCTCTTGTCTGATCCACAACGCTGATGTAGCCATTATCATCGTTATCTAGCACATTTGCTTGAATGCCTCTGATCCTCAGTCTATCATACTCTGGATCAGTGGATGATGTGATTTCATGCTCGATGATGCCTCGGTGACCTCTTAGGTTTTTAGATATAACAGGATCAGCTGTCTGTGGAGTAATGATAAACGTATCTGAGCCAAGGCCTCCATAGAGATTCAGGAGCACTGTGGGATCTGTTGACAACACAATGAACTCGTCGTCGCCCTCTTCTCCCACTGCCTCTAGGAAGGCAATGTTTGTGAACTTTATGTTAAGCCCTCCTCCGAAAATGGCACCATCCTGTATCACGTATCGATCATTCGCTTCAGTCCCTACTATCGTCAGACGGTTCTTTCCTGTTCCACCATCAACATCAACTAGACTGTTGACGATATAGTCAGGGAAATCATCTCCAGGATTAACTACATCAAATTGATCTGAGAAGAGAGAATAGAAAAAGCGTTTAGTCAGTCGCAGGGACGTATATTGGAGAAAAAATGAGAGGAGTCATTTATATGAACACTTACCATTGCCACCATCTTCGCACTCATTTTCTCCACTGCATTCAGTGGATCCACCTTTTATTGTCGCGTTGCCTGTTTGGTTGTACAACAGCTCTCCCGAGCTGCTTATTACAGCAATGAACGAACGTACTGTAAAAGTATCATCGCCACTCTCGCCATTTAAATCTAGAATGCATTTGTTCCTTAGGACATCGAAGAAATCTATGCAGGGGCGTGGTGAGAAATCGCACATACATGCAGATTAGATAAAATTAGATCAGCCCTGGGGTTAACTCACCGTTGCCCGACCCTGAGTTAATTGTAAGTGGATGACTGCATCCATCAGAAAGGTAGCCTTTTGTAGTCAATGTTGTCTCGATGGGATCGTCAGTAGAAACACCATACGTTTCGTTGCGTTGGTCGTTGAACATCTGAGCAAAGAAGATTTGGAGGGCGAGCATTTTACTTAGAGGCGACAAACCAGCAAAAAACACAAGAAAAGAAAATGGAAGGAAGCAGCAGCATACCTGGCCAATGAAAAAGGAATCGATGCCACTATATCCAAACACATCCATGATTGCAAATGTATCATCAAAGTGCATGCTATTATTTCCCTCGTGTAAATGCACACGCAAGCTTGAGATGGATGCGTCATCATCAATATTAACCCGCTCAGTGGCCGAGTCTCTGCGTCCAGGATCATGTATATTGGCAAGGAAGTTGCTCCTGCTCAGCAATGTACATTTCACATCAGGACAGTTGACATAAGCTACATTCGCTCCATTGCTGTCACCAGTTATGTTCAAGTTTGTGCTGCCAGTAGATACGAGAAATGTTTCAAGTGTATCATCATCCATTCCGCCATCCCAAGCAATTGTTGTACCATTCATTTTGTTGAAGCTACCTTCCTCCGACCTAGCATCAACGAGAAGATTGTCATCCCCCGCATTGCCTAGCACTGTTGCATCGGCCCCAAGTCCGAAGATCTTGACGGTGTCATCCTCGTCACTCATGTCCAATAAGAGTGGCCCTCTTGTTGCTAAAACACTGACATATGAAGACAGTTCACATGTCACTGTAAGCGCCGAGCCCGGTGCCGTTGATGATATCGTCATGTTTGTCGCGCCCAAGTCGAGGTTCAAATACTCTACCCCATTGTATGCAACTGTGTGATTCTCTGCGCTGTGCAGTCCTCTAATCAATTGTGATGTAATTTGTTGTTCTTTGAGCATAGTGGATCCATCATCATAAATGTCAAGAGTATCAGCACCCGCACCTGCATCTACTACAACAGGAGCAAAGATAGTTTCATCGAATGCAGTTCCACTTTTTCCAATCTCAATCACATCATCACCTTTCCCTGTCAAGATTTCAATTGACTGTGTGTTGCTGTAGCTATTCTGAATTGCAACAGTATCATTGCAGCTACTCATCAAAAACACAAGGTTTGCGAAGGAAGAATCAAACGAAACCTCATTTTGCTGCATATTTGTCTTGTCTGTGATGATCATGCTCCCGCCACTGACGGTGACATCGTATCCATCCCCAGTACAATTTTTGTCAATGCCGAAATCAAGAGTGATCGTAAGTGGCTCTTCTATATTACTACCCTCATCTCCAGCACTCAAATCATCACTATCACCATCAGCGATGACCTGACAGCCTGGGCCAAGTTGACTCCCCATGATTGTAATGTCACTTGACCCTGTTATCGTCCACTGGGCATTACAACCTGCTCCAACAGTCGTCCGCAGAAGGGGCTGCACTGGAGATGGCATTATTATTTGTGCTCTTACAAGATCAGTCTTTGAGAAATGAGTTACCCCCCTACTTACGGCCTTGTCTCCTCCAACAATTATTTCACGGGAGTTAATTTTGCACTGCGCAAAGTTTAAGGTGATATCATTAACATCTCCCACCTTGAGGTAGTGTGAATAATGATAGACAGGCGGTTAATAATAATGTTCAAAGGATCAACAAGATGTATCATTTGTAAGAACTACTCACATCATAATCAGATTGTATGCAGTTCAATGATAGCTCCCCACTGCCGTACTCTAGCCCTCGGCGAGCCCTTCGTCTACCCCCCGACGATGAAGCATCAAGTGACTTGACATTCTTCATCGTTCTAATGATCGGGTATTGTTTGTTGCTCTGCCAGCATTGGACTGTTTCTGCACCAACTTGTCCGGCCTTACTTTCACAGGTGATATCATCTGCAACGAAGACGGATGCAATGCCTGTTTTGGCGTCTTGCTCGGCAATTTTGTCAATAAATGGCGTGAATGTTTCAGGCCCATAGATGACAATATTCCAATCCCAGGTATGTTTGTAAAGAACGAATTCGGTAAATTCGGTAAACCACCCTATTTTGATGTAGATACTGAGATTCAGTGTTACTGTAAGAGTCACTTCAAACCATGCCAGCGGATTGGGGCTGATGGAAAGCAGTTCAAACGGCCTAACAAGTCCACCTGAAGTTTCTGGATATGGATCATACAGATCTATGATGATATCAAAGGTTAAGCCGCCTCTGGCGCCAACAGCCACAATGCCACCGCTGCCCTCGAGAGAGACTCCAATATCTATCGTGATAGTGATGAGTGGCTTGTCAACTTGTTCCCCCCCTTCGTCAAAGGTGTCGCGCAGGGCAAATGAGTTTAATGCCTTAAGAGGGTTTAGCTCTTTAACTGCCTCCCGGATGCCTTTGCTGTCGAGTACGAGCGAATATTCAAGTGTCACGCTCACACTGAAGTCCACAATCAAATGAACAAGTGGTGGACCTTGGTAAACAATGGTATAACCACCGTAAACAACCGTAGTGTAAAGGAGTTGTTTGTATTCATATGAAAATGCGAATGTTAGCGGAGGAGGATGGAATTCGATGATCTCAATGTCTCCTCCAGTCATTAAGCCAAGCACAGAGAATGGATCTTTAACAAAGGGAAATGTCAGCCCATCAGCGTTCAACGCCTTGCACGCCAGCTGCTGTGTCACACACCAGGCCTTCTCTGTGCCGGAGCAATCACATGATCCTGCACAGTCTGGACCGGAGAAAGAGCTGTCACAGCCAGATAGCCATCGATAACTCATGGGAAGACCTGCTGCATCAACAGTCTCAAAGGTTTGTTCCATATCTTGAGTGATGTGCAGTTTTCGCCTCAGGAAGTCAGCGTCTGCCAATCCTCCTGTACAACACACTAGACTGCCAAGCTGTCTCCCTTCACAGTAACTGAAACCACTAGGCTGAAAAGTACATTCATCTGCGAGAAGAATACCATCTGGATCAGAATCAGTAAATATTTTGGATACCTCCTTCAACGCATTGTAAATTTTGATGATTGTCCTGGCCACATCGACGGCTGTTTTCAATTGAGGGATATAGACTTCTGCCACATCCTGCAACATTAGATGAGAGAGAGAGAGATCACATGAGTTTGTCTTACAGCACCAAGAAACACCACAGTTTATCAATTCTAATAGCTCATGGAATACTCACAAGCATAGACATATCTTTGCCTGTTAATTCGCTGATACCCGGAATCTTCTCATCTAAAAATAACAAAGGTACTGCGACTCTATCGAAATAACCATCCTTGTTTTCGTTTACTACCTTCAGGAGTATATCCTCGACCAGTTTACCAATCTTTCCAAGATCCAACCGCAAATCAGACATCTTAGCGCAGGCTGTGAACATGAAAAGCATAGCAGACTGAGCAAGATGATTCAGGAGCTATCTGAAGAAACAGACAAAGAAAGTATACTTACCAAACTCCCCAGCTGATGTGTCGACTGGACACGAAATTTCTAGCGATACCAATTCATCTGCACATAACATCCGATAACCGCGATGAGAATCTGGAGGTATTGAACTCTCTAGTCTACGACGGTCAGCCTCCATCAATGCGCGACCTTTCCTTTTGGATGTAGAAGCCACATTGATTTATACCTTCACAATTGCTTCAATTGCATTGTCGCTGGATTTTGCACCTATGTTTAAAGATGGGATCCAGGGCTGAACAGACTCAAATTCTGGTATAGGGATGTCGAGATCTATATCAATCCTTTCTACAACAAGTACTCCTGCAGCAGCAGCGCAGAGTTGAAATAGGTCTGTCTTTACTGGAATTTTGTTGAAATCATCCCGACTACAGAACAATAAAGAAGGTGGGATTGAGAAGCTAGCATTATAAACACAGAAACAGGTGGGAGACTCTATCCTAACTCACCTAAGACGACCATATTGGATAGGTACAGCATCTCCCAAAGAAGGCATTGCATCAGGCTGTCTCAATGCTGCTTCTTTATCGATGTCAACAAATATACCTACCCCAGCTTCGATCGCTGCATTCTTAAATGCCATTTGCAATACATATAATAGTCTTCCATTGACGTCTATATTTTCCATCTTCAGCCCTGCCTTGAGTGAGAATTCACTCTCTCCTGTTTCAGGGAAAGTGTAGAGGAAGAAACCATCATGTGAATCATATCCGAACGCTAGGTTGAACTTCCATTCAAGCGCCAAGATGGGGGTGTCAGTATCTATCTTCAATTGGAGAGGAAGTGCATCATTCCCCAATTCGAAATCAAGCTCAGGTAGCTCGATCTCAAATATCTAGCCCATCGGAATCATCCACATGAGTGATTCGATCTGCAAGCTTTGATCGTAGGCACTATATTCTGCCCGTTTGCCATCAACGTGCTCATAGTATGTAACAGTGACTTCGCGGTCACTTTGCAATATATTAAGTCCGGGGCCAAAGTATCCTTCCTCTCCTAACTCCACCGTCAGGACATCCGCCAATAAATCAGCCACCGTAGTTGATGAATCATCTTCGTCATACGCGTCCAAGACTTCATACAATGAACCCACAATAGTTCGACGAGCCCTGGCCAGGAAGTTCTCTGGCGTTCCTGCCTTTAGGCTCTTTGGGATTGAATCTCCAATCAGAGGACTTTCAAATCGTGTTACTATACCATTGCGACCAAGGCTCATGGCCTCAGCCTCCTTGAAGATACCATCCACAGCTTTTACAATACCCTCTGGGTCGGATAATAGAATGTCAATGAAGGAAGGGAGACCGGGCACGTCCAAATCCACTCCATAGAAAACGTTGAAAGCGTCAGGCTTCTGTCTGATGACGTTGTTGATGTCGGGGATAATGAACTTCACGAACGCAGTGCCTCCACCAATGCCGACAGGTAACTTCAATTGTGCATTCACTTCCCCGGACAGCTGTCCAGACACAGATGCATCTAGTTCATCCACTAGCTGAATCGGATTGCCGACTACAACAAAGCCGGGGCGAGCAATCGACTTGTCGGATGAGATGTAATAGTTGAGTTTGTCCTCAAGCCCAAATTGAATTGTCAAGTCTTCGCCATAATCGCCGATAGTTGCGGTAATATCAATATCAGCCGTGAACGGGCCCACAGAAGCTTGAAAGGCTGCTTCTGTATCAATGCTAAATCTCAGATCCAATCCAGTGATGCCTTTAATGTAAGGCAGAATCCTCTGCGTTGAACTTTCATACTCCACGCCTACACCTAGGTGAAATACTAACCCACCTGTAGTCTCAACCAGCCCTTCACCTTCAAAGCCTATCAATCCTTTTGCAAACTCTGCAATGTCGTCATCAAGGTCAAGACCATCGAACACCTCCGCTAAGTCAATCTTAAGGTGGTAAACCTCTTCAAATGTCCACATTAATGAGAGATCAAGTTCTATTGCAGAACGAACACTATCGGACGATGTTGTGATGTCAACACCTGGCGTGCCTCCAACTCCGTCTTGTAGCAAAGCCTCGAGCTTCGTTTCTAGTGCCTGGATTGACTCGCCATCGTCACCATCATTCACCAGTGTGTTCACGGCATCAACCACCACCTTTAAGTACCCTGCTGAGTTGCAGGCGCTTACGCCTATCACAGGAATCTTCTGAGTGAAGATATTAGCCCCGAAGAGTTCCTTCCCAAGTAGCCCGCCAGAGCAGCTTTCAACAGAATCACCCTCTTCATCTCCCACCAAAAACTCAAGAGCTTGCTGAAGAATCTTAATGATATCTCCGAATGAAAGGCTTTTTAGGTCACCAAAGCTTGGTAAATCCAATTTCAATACGACATCAGGTTTGGTTGCACCGCTTATATCAAGCAAGTTCAAATTGTACGGCTTTCGAAAGTAACCTTTAGCGCTTGCACTGAGTGGAAATGGGCTTTCAACAGATACATCTGTATCGAATTCCCCATCAAACGAGATGAACGCGGCTGTGTTACAGAAAAAGTATCATGTAAGGTCAATTTAGGTGTTACAGAAAAAAAGTAACATCATGTAAGGTCAATTTCTAAACTTTCACTTACTGGCAAAATTAGGATCATGAAATTCACTGCTGCTATCTAGGATGTTTGCTAACTTTACCAGCCAAGTATTTATATCTAGGAGCTGACCGCGTTGGCCAGCAGAAATTTTGACACTGCCTTCGAGAGTTGCCCCAATGTCAGCGCTCACTTCCAGTATCCCAGCCTGACGCAAAATCATAATTGAACAAGACAAAGAGAAAAGTTGATTAGTATGCACAAAGCTCGTGGTCAGACATTCAAAGCCATATGATAATTCTTACCACACTTGCGGCAACAGTGGCCTCTCCAGATACCGACAAGGCGGCTGATGCAGATGTCAAGCCTGTTGCAATTTTGAATCCTTGTTTAGTTACAGACTCGCTCTTCAAACCAAAGGTGTTTTCTTTGAAGTCTGGATTCACTAAAATCTCAACCTTGCTATATTGCGCTGAGTCAAACTCAAGCACGAGAGATGTCTTGCCCACAAGTGGTTTCACTGTGACTGATAATTCACTCTCAATTGCTGCCCTCATAGAATTGACTGTTGCTTCATTGCTGCTACAGTTGATGTCAGATTGCGCAATTTCGATTGTTACGTTTTCTTTCCGCTCCAAAATCTTTGAAACTGTGGCAACTGTGAAGTTGAGATATGCTGGAACACAGGGATCTTTCAATGACCCAACAATCAAAAGGTTTGTTGAATCTTCACCCTCAAAGAGAACTCCCACTTCGGTCGAAACTCGAAATTCTCCAGCAAGAGTGAGAGCAGACTTTGATACAGTAAGATCAGCAAGTTCGCCAAGAGAAAGGGAGGGGCTGAATGATAAGGGAAGTTTCAGATTCTTCCCAAAGTCAAGCCCCAACAAAAAATTTCCAGGCGAAGATGACTCGCGTTTATTGTACGCTGCAGTGATTGTAGCGTTGATACCGGTGGCTTCAGTAATGGCTAGTCCAAGTCTACGGGCAAGATCATCAAGTGTACGAAATCGTGGAACAACAGCTGGGTTCACTGGCTGATTCACAGTAAAGGGTCCAATGGAGGATGATCCTTCAGGGGCAGTTGGTAAACCCTCATCGTCCACACTCCAGCTGTCCTGTGGCTCAAATAATCCAAACAGAGTAATGTCATTAACTGATGCGTCTGATGTGTATGCCACTGTGTACAACACAATTCGTTTGTCAGCTTCGTCAATTACTACATCGCATGGGCAATTGCGGTAGTACAGAATGGCTTCATTTGTGTCATCATCTACGTGCACAGGATCACAACCATCACTTGTCAAGCAGACGGTCATGTTTTCACCAGCTTCACAATTGACACTGTTCTTCGCGTCATCAAGCCAATTAGTGGCATCGGGAGTGTCTGATATATCGAAGCTGGCAAAGGTCATGCTACAGACATCAGCTTGTTCACGCAACACCCTTGCATTGCCAGCAATCGGGTTGGCATCAAGGTCTTCCCTTATTACATACAGCTCAAGGACGGTTTTATTCTGGAGAATGAGCTCTTCCCCTGTCATCTTCAAACCCTTCACGCTTCGCTTGTCAAATGGCTCAACCTCAACCTGTGAGTGGGGGAGAAAGGGATGAGATATGAGCATATGAAAGAAAGACTTATGAACACATGGCAAACCCTGACACTTACAAAGAACTCAAACAAGCGGTTGCTGATGAGTTTTGTGAAAGCCAATACCTTTCCGAATGTCTTATCCATCAGAGGAATATTAGTCTCCATCAATGCCCCGCTGGAGGTAGCTTGTGCGAGAAGATCTGTTGAAATAAGTTAAGCAGACAATCCATCCCAGCGTTAGTATGATAATGCAAGGAGGTGAGATGCACTACTTCTCAATATAGTCATCAGCCAAAGCGAAGCTTGGTTGGAATTGTCTTACCATCAATGACCAGCAGCAAACGAAGAGCATTCTGCGGGGAAAACTTGACTGAGTCCAAAAAGGCATCAGCTGAGGGGAGTGTCACGACCGGAGCTATGTCATCAAACACATTATCGTCTTCAATGCCAAAAGTGAGGCCAGACTCTAAACCATCCAATCCTGAAACGCTACCAACAGCGACGCCAAGGGATGCGCCAAAGTCATATCCAATTTCACTCTTGAGAAAGAAAGGTGAGGAACCGATCGCAATGAAGTTATCTGCCTCCTTTGATGATTTGCAGGATGCATCGATTGGGCTGCCGCAGTAGTCCAAAAGAGCATAACCTTCAAACTCAGCAGAGCTGCTTCCAGATGCCCCTATTAACCCAAACGAAATACCAGCTTCAAAGGATCCTCCTGCAAATAGTTGTACAAAGATTGGGTCAAACTTAATGACAGGGCTGCCACTCATTGACACACTTAGACGAGCACCAAATGTGAGTGCACCACTCATATCATAAGACCCGGTAACATCAGCATCTATGCTTTCTGGAATACTTTCAAGTAGCCCGTATGAATCAAAGTCACCCTGTAATTCAAACTGCAAAAGCGTACAGAATGTAATCTCAATAGTACTGGTGTCTTGGATGTCCAAAGAAATTGCCCTGTCACTTCCTTCGCAAATATAGTTGTTGCCCCGTGTCACATCAAATATTGCAGGATTTGGGACAGGGAGCAATGTTTGGTTCAGTGATGAGCCTGGCGCAACAAGCTGCTGGAAGGCATCCCTCAACTCATTCTTAAGCTTGCTAAGGAGAATGACTCCTTCTCCAGACTGTCCAATCTTCGTTTCGTTAAATTTTGATCCTTGGAGTCCTTCAACCCATGGTACCAGGTTCAACATATCCGCGATTGTTCTATCCTCTCCAGCAATCAGGTTATTCACAGACGTTTGGACAAGTGGGATGTTTTGATTCAGAGTCTCCACATCTGCTAGAAATGCAGTGCTGTCCCTCAAGGTTTCTGCCAAATCCTTGATCAATTTAAGATCAACAGCGATGTCTATGTTGAACCCAATGGTTGAGTTGGTGCTAGAGTCAAAGAGATTGTTGTCTTCGTACGTAACAATTCCACCCCCTCCAACATTTCCAGCAAATACAAAGATGGGAAGTTGAACATCTAGTCCTGCGCTAACTTCTATTCCCGTAGTGTTTGGCTTTATCAAGTTAAGGAAATCACTTGGACTGCTCAAAGTTAATGGTGCAGAAGGGATGGAGGCAGACAATGAGACAAGAGCCTTGGCTTCCGTTATGGACACCTCAAAGTTGTTGCTTAGGGAGAGTTTTGTAGACCATTCATTCAATCCAAACAATGCATTGAGGGTAAACTCGTTTATCTCGATGAACGGTTTTGTTGGGCTTGCTAGATCTAATCCAAATGAGATATCAATGGTGGCCCGGGCATCAATTGAGACAGCCTTAATGAGATTGTTTGCCAACACTTCTACCTCATCTGCGAAGGAAAACTGCTCTAGATCACCAGACAAGTTATCTCCCAAGGTTTCATCAAAGAAGGACTTCAACAGCTTTTGGACTGACTCTTCCAGAGAGTCATCAGATCTGAAATCAAACAGAACACCAAACTTAACCATTGACCCTGTATCAAAATCCACATCAAAAGTTATAGACAACAAGTCGCTGACTTGAAGTGCTACAAAATGTTCATCTGCAGTGCTGACAAGCCGACGATGAGCAAATTCATGAGGAGCAATGGAATCTCTTACAGCCGAGATCACCCCACCCCTGTGCAGGACTTGATTCGGCTGCACACTTTTCAGTCGTCGTGTCCCACCCCCCAAAGCAGAGGCAATGGCACCATGATCTGGGAACAACGACTTAATGAATTCGACCAACCGACGGGCAGAAAGGTTGCTGAAATTGTTGAGCAAGAACTCGCCATTGAACTCTGTTCCATTGCCAAAAATTCTTTCCAGCTCATCAGTCAAAGTTTGTGGCAAAACGACTAGATTCTTGAAGGAAACATCTTCATTGGAAGCAGCGACAAATCCCAACTCTTGCTGAATGAGAGCAATGTGTTCGCATGGATCGAATTGATCAAGTGTTGGTGGTGGATTCAAGTTAGCCTTGACAAGATCAAACGTATAACTAGCAAATGAGTCTGATGTGCCATAGCATCCATTCTTCTCCAGGCGGCTTGCATGTTTAACAACAGATCGTATCTCGGGACTAATCAAATTATCCACTGTTTATTATCGGGTATGGGGTGGTACAAAGTGTTAGAATTTGGTACTTAAACGGCTTGGGTATGGAAGATGGTCATGGCTTGTCTTACCTTCTTGTGTCAAGCTAATGAACTGTTGCAGTCCAGACGAAAACTCTGAGAAATCTCTCATGACCTCAAGCAGGCCCTCCATTGCTGTGTCAGTCTCTTTACTCGCTGCCAAATTGGGGGTGTAGTTCGTAATAGTCGACAACGTCTCCGAAAGGTCGTTGAACACATCCACTAGGCCAAAATCGTCCAAGAAGACATCCAATGCAGCATCAAAGTCAATGACGAAGTCCCCACTGACGATATCCTCGCTGTCGACACGAAGTATTGGTGCAATGTTCACCTGACCTAGTCCTGGAATAGTTACCTCAACCTCAAAGATAAGGTCTATGTCCAGCGGAACAGCAAAAGTTGGCTTGAGAGCTGAGACGTCTACACTCCCCTGAACCATATTCCTAACAGAGGCAAAGAATTCGGCTTGGCTGGCAAGCTCAACAGATAGGCTGATAGAAGAGGCACTGATTGCAACTTGTTGGGACCCAATCTGTAGATCTGCGTTTATTGGATCAACAATCACAGCGGCGAATGCATTCCAATAAGGGATTCGCAGCCCAATACCATCCTGAAGAGCATCAGCAACAGGAGTTCCTGCGGAAATAATTGACTGAAGCTCATTCAGGTCAATTTCAATGTGAAAGTTGATATTCGCACCTTTTGAAGGGCGAGGACCAGGTCATGGTAGGATTTGGAGGGGGGTGGATTGAGAAATTGATGCATTGAGGAGTAGAGGAGGTAAACATTTCAATACACTTACCAGCTAGAATGACTGTGTCTTCTTTCAGCTGATCTAAATCTATGTCTATACCAGATGATGATGATGTGTCATTGAAGCCAAGTTTCTTCAAGTCGGTTTGATTTGCTCCACTGCCTGATGGCGATGCGCCCGTGATATCATCGAGCATTGTCTTTACCAAATCAATGATCTCACCAGCTGTTAACCGGAAATTGATTGCTAACGTGGAATCAATCCCAACTGCAAACTTTGTGCTGTCAAAGGTTGGCTTGATGTCTCCCGTGATGGTAATCCCAACGGCTTCAAGGCTTGTGTTGATAGAGTCAATTGCATTTCTTATTGTGTCCACGAGGGAGCCCTTTTGAGTGCCATTTGTCTCTTGCAGGAAGCGTCTGTCACAGCCAACTGAATCAAGCTGTTCTTTAACTTGATCAGTAAAGTTGGAGAATGTACCATCCACGTATGCTATCAATGGATCCATGATTTTGTCCAAGTTAATGTCCAAGGACGCAAAGTCAAGGATTGAATCTGAGATGGCCGAAGTGATTTCATGTCGAAGCTCACGGATTAGGTCGTTGACGGTATCAACAAGAGGGCATATGTCTAGCTCATAATCAACAACTGGTAGGTCTGGATCAAATAGATTTCCGTCCCCCAAAAACAATGTGAATCCGATGAGGTCTGACGCGCCAAAGCCTCCAACTTGAAGAGGGAAGGATGCCATTAAGCTTCCACTGAAATCAAGAATATCCGGGTCCGCCTCGTCGCCAACAAAAAGATCCGCAATATCTAAAGCATTGTTGAGCTTGACAAGTGCATCCGCCGCAAACGCCCCATCATTCAAAGCAAAGGTAATGTTCTCGTCTGTTCCAGGCAAATTAATGGCAAAGCCTTCAGAGATGTTCTGGGCGTTGATGAATGCAGATGTCTCAAAGCGTTCGACGAGAACGAAGGACTCAATGTCTTTGTAGCTTCCGGCGTTTNTTGATGAATGCAGATGTCTCAAAGCGTTCGACGAGAACGAAGGACTCAATGTCTTTGTAGCTTCCGGCGTTTACATCCGAAACTGGAATATCAGCGCCGATGTTCAATTCAAGGAGAAGATGTCCACCAATTTCTATATCCTCTAATAGTTCATAGAAAGTAGAATCCAATGGAATGAAATCGCCAATCAGGTCACTCAGTCCATCGATAGCATCGGCTGCAGTTAGACTTGATTCTAGGTCGACGGCAATCTTCATTTCAAGCCTACCGCTGACACTGTCGTACCCACCCAATATTGACAGACTTTCAGAGATGCATCCAGATTCAATCTTCCTAAGGAAGCCAGATATGGTAGTTTCATTATTAGCTAAGTATGCTATTCCGTTGCGTTGAATGCAGGTCAGAAACAGCCGGAAGGATGGTAAGAATGGAGCGCTTTCAGTAAGCCATCTTGGGTACGAGAGTGAGCCAATCTTGTTCAGGATACGGATTATTTCTTGAAAAGTTGTGTAACGCGCAAATGAGAATGAGGAGAATGAGGTCAGTCACCGGGATGAAGAATGATCACTTCTAGTCACAAGAACTTACCGTCCTTAAGAAACTTGTCAAACACAATGTCAATCCCTACCTCGAAATCAAAACTAGACAGCTTTGTAATATCATCAGATGATGTCTTTACAGAGACCTGTAGAGGAAGATCATCTAACTCCAGCAACAGGAACGCATCAAATGTTCCCACAAAATCAAACGCAGCAAGCTGGTTGGTTGCATTACTATTGAAGACATCAAACGGAGTTGCTGTATTTTTTGCGGCTAGGGTAACCTCAAGACTTGGGTTGACATTGACGGGTGGAAACGACCCTATAGTTAACGTAAAATCCTCCGATATGAGGGCTCTAACTTCCATTCCCAGCCTGTCTAATGATGATGATACCGCAAATGAGCCGAGGGAAAGGTTGATGCTGACCCCAAAGTCAATGATAGCATCAAGCTCAAGTCTGATTTGGTCTGAGTTGGCAATACCATTGAGCAGCTGAGTAGCCTCGTTGAAACCGCTTCCAAGTGGAGCCGTCAAATCCCCAAACTTCCCGCTTGTTTCAGCCAAGGCAGCGCCAAGTTTACTGGATAGGACACTTAGTGTTGCTGCTGGATTTACACCCTCGATATTCACGGTGAAACGTGCACCCAAGCTGAGAGTACCGCTATCTGACACTTCGATATCGAAATCAAAGAAGAAACCCTGCAATTTGTTAAGTGAAGAAATGCATGGAGGCGAAATGAGCAGGATCACAAAAGAAACAACAGCCTGAAGTAAATACTACCCGATAGACATCACCTACCTGGACATTGTCGACGCTAAGTCTGGGTGGAAAGAGTTGTGTACTTTCGGGAGAAAAGGCACCGAAAGAGATGTCACTCCCGTTAAGAGCAACCTCACTAACGTCCAAGCCACCAGTAGGGATGTCCACTCCAGCATCAAACACGCCACTGAATGCCATACCGATTTCCTTGATGATTTTGGTCTTCACGAAGTCAGCAAAAGATCTCATAGAAGGTAAATTGGATGGATATATGGCGGCAAACAAATCTGCAGGGTGAAAGTTCTTTGCTGTCAACTCAGCAGAAGTTGACAGATCAAATGCGTATTGGATTTCGTTCATGAAGTTTTTAATGTCGAATACTTCCTTCGTGGTAGAATCCCATGGTCGACCTGCATTGTCCACTCCATTGAAACGTTCGAATATCCCATTCAGTCCAGCTTTGTTCTTGAGAGTGCCTAGGATCTTGCTGGAAAGATCACTGCCAACATTTGGGTCAAAAAGTGACTTCATACTGAATGATAATACAGTTGGATCAGAGAAGGATGTGGCTTGTTTGTACGCCACAGCAATCAGAGGTAGGAACTGCTCAACAGGGAAGTCTCCACGAACAGGGAATGCACCCTCAAATGACTGTCCTAGTGCAAGCCCCGGAAGCTGTACCCCGTTAAACATAGGCGTGGGGAACGTGTGGATAAGCTTGTCCCAAAGAAGTCCCTTCATTTCAGATGAGTACTGATCTGATGGCTTTCTAGATCCTATTTGTAAAAGTTCGGTGTACCTGGATAAAGTCTTTGGCTTGAATCGGATGAGGCCTTGGAGCTCAGCATCTTGTGATAGCAAATCTGTCTTGAAAGATTCGTAGTAGTCCTTGAATTCATCGAGGAGATCTGTTGCAAATGTGATACCAGCAAACTTGTCAAGCACACCTTCAATTGAGCCGAGTGGCCCGCCATTGAAGCTTGCACCGTCGCTTGCAATATCAGACAGTCCTCCAGTAAGCTCTTGCATGATTTTGGCAAGAAGATCATCAGCATCATCAATCAATTGCCTGCAAAAAATGAGCAATAAGCAAGAAACCATGTGAGTTAAAGTCGGCGGTAGCCTCAACCATAATATTTAGACAAGCCCAACTTTGTTCCGCCGTCAATTGATTCGTCGTTGTCGCCCTTGTGATTGCTTTCACTGTTAGATTTGTCCACCAACTTTTGAAGACGACATGGACCTGACGAAGTATGTCCGTGCCAATGGAAGAGGGACCAGGCGGTTGGTCACGTCATCTCCTCGGAAGGGCTCTGCGTCGGTCACCCACCACCACTGCTCTTCCTCCAATCACTGTAACCCATCACTATTCTGTATGGCTCCTCCAACATTCACCCATCGACCATTGCCACCCACCACTGTATCATGTAGATCCCCCACCCCCCACTGATCTTCATTAGATAGTAGTTAAAATAAGACAAGCCCAACTTACAATATATCAAAATCAATCGACATGTCAGGAGGATTTGGCCCAAACAGATCAGCATCAGTAATTGAAATGATTGGCTTGAGANAAATCAATCGACATGTCAGGAGGATTTGGCCCAAACAGATCAGCATCAGTAATTGAAATGATTGGCTTGAGAGCAGGGATTTGAGGAACGTTGACAGAAAAGCTAGCTGGCAATGAAACATCCAGAACGCCCACCTTGCGCCATGGTGCAGAACGCAATGCTAAAAGAGAGGAAGTTACGTTCCTGAAGTACAGGCGGTCACTTGCTGAGTACAAACCAAGTCCAAGGGCCATGGATACTGATCCGTCCTCGATGTCAAAGGTAGCTACGCCGGCGAGGTCCAGGCTTCCTGATACGCTTGCAGATGTCTCAAACTTGGCAGAGATGTCCTCGAACTTGAAAAAGGCTCTATCAGCAATGTCAGATGGAGATGGCTTCGCTTGATTGCCAAACAGAATATCATAAAAACCACTCCCAGTTATCTCAAATCCAACTACAACAATTTAGGATAAGAAAGAGAGGGTTGTGAGACAAAGAAGAACAAAGCAAGAAATAAAGCAGACAACAAGTAACATACCTAATATTCCCAAGTGTGTGTTTGCACTTAAGTCGAATGACAAATCCAAGTCTACTGGGCTTGAATCACTGCCACCCGGAATCAATTTCGATAAGAAATTTGCCTCATTCAAAAGGGCTAACGGGGCCTGGATAATATTGTCAAGCGATCCAACGTTTTGAGCTGAAATATCAAGCTCAAGCCGGATGAATAACATGCTTCCATCAAATCCACCAGACACAGAAAACAGATCGAGTAGATCACTGAGGATGTCATCATTTTCCTCTTGAAGAGATCTGTGTGGCCTGATGTACTTGTTGTGCGGCAGATGATGGGCACGCAAGGCGCGGCGGCGCTTAGGAAGCTCGCTTCGATTGATCTCGTGCAACCTACGGCGGGAAGCTCCGCTGGTGGCACTGGAGTATCCAATGGCAGTGCTGCCAAGACCAAGTACTTCTTCTACCATCAAACTGATAACATCTTCGAATGTGGGAGATTCGACTAGACCCCCACTCTCTCCAACCTCGGCACAGAGATGGAAAAACTCACTGTTGGCTGCAAGAAAAGTTCAACAAAAGTATGTTATGGATGAAATGCCAGAGTCTATTCAATCAAAAAGTTGCCGATAGCCGAGAGGGTGCGTTCGTTGGGGCCTGATTCGAAAACAATGAACTGAAAATCAGTTCTCCAACGAGCCTCCGTAGCTTGGTACCCCAACTAGTTGCCAGACAATGCCACCGATCGGCAGCAAATCGCCAGGGCTTCCATTTTGTACCATACCATATGGTATAGCAAACAGTGACATCAACACAACCGGCAATGAAATAATAGTCATCATCCATCGACACAGCTCATCTCCCATTGCCTAAGCCTCCACATAATACTTCGCTTACCTTGCAATACGCGCTGGACAAACTGCCCCACACTTGGAAACAAGTCATCGAGGGTGCTAGTTGAATTGTCGAAGAACTGGATCCCTCCAAAAGACAAAGGGCCAAGGATGGACATCGGAGAGAGATCAATGGACCCTAGGTTGCCAATCAACGATTGAATAACGTCTGCCACCTGACAGACGTCAAAATCTACTTTGATACGAGCTATGTCGCTATCAAACAAGTTTGTGTCCTCCATTAATATCCCAAAGCTCTGCTCAATGGTACCGATGGTAACGGTGAAGGGGAGTGATACACTGAGTTGCCCGTATGGAGAAAATGCCAACTGACCAATGACAGTGCTTGATAGTCCAATCCCATTCGTCAAATCTCCAGTAGCCGTAAGCGCTGCCTCGAATGGAGCATCTAGGGACACCCCAGCGGAGAGCATCAATGATCCATCATCAATGCCAATATTGTTGAAGAGATTGATGTTTAGGCCGGATGCAACGGCCCTGGCTTCCACGTGTACTGTATCAAGACGAAGAAAAAGGCTCCCAATGTTAGCCTCCGAGGTACTTGAACTGAAGAAGCCAACAATGTCTTGAACCTTTAACCCAGTACTGAGTGCCAACTCAAATTCAACATCGATTTGGGCACCACCTAATAGCCCAGCAATGTTGGCTGATTCGCCTCCTGCACCAAACATTTCCTGGGCTGGGCCCAACATACCAAAGGCCGAAGTCAATACAGCTTGAAAGTCAGAGTTGTCAGCTAATGTTTCCTTGACAATTATATCAATATCAAGTGCAATCTCTCCTCGTGATGGAAAGAAACCCGCAAAGGCAGACTCCACTCCAGGAAAGTTTAGTACTGCTTGGGCTAGGTCCTCAAATGTTGGTATGTCTTGTAACATACGCTGAGTACCATCTCCAGTAATTTCCATCATTTCCAAACGACGATTGGAGCACGGGAGAGAGTTGATTTCATTGACAATCTTGTTCTTGATCTCGGTTGTCTTTGCCTCTGCCGAGCTCACAATGGTAGCCTTGATTCTATCCGTGAGGGAAGGCGGGAATACTACGAGGCCAGCGATATCCCCTTGATCAAATGCAAGGTACTTGTCCAATACAGGATTAAGTACACCTGACAACTCAAACCCTTGCATAGAAGATACCAAACGATCACGGTAGGGACATAGATCAAAGTTGAACTTGACAGATGGAGGCTTGGTATCGAACATGTTATCATCTGCTGCAATAATTGATACACTACTGGAAACCGCAGAGCTACCAGCAGTTGCTTCCAATGCTGCACCATATCCCCCCGTGGCAGTCCATCCCCCGGGGTATTGGAACGAGAATGATCCAAACATTTGAAGTCCTCCATTGAATTGAATGTTCTCGGAAGGCAAAAGAGGTAATGCCTTCGATACTTCGGCCGTAATCCCGACATCAAACTTGGCTGAAACTTCCCCCAATACGAATTTCTTGAGCAAGATATTCACTGATAATTGGACATTTAGTTCATATTGAACATCAAGGGTAGGGAAGCTAGTGATATCCAAATTTGGAAACGATGATGGGAGGATGCTGAGTTGTGGTACAATTGATGGGTCAAGGCCATCTGAGACGGATGGGATTGATCCTTTCAGCACCAAATCCATCTGTATGTCGAAAGGATGTGTAATAGGTGTCAGTGGTAGTGTTCATGAGCATTGAATTCATTTATGTATGATGATACGCGTATAATATGTACACATCAACTCACCTTCCACAGCCGCTTAGTAAAATCATTTCCACTACCCAATATCTCATCGAGGTCACAGTTGATGTCGAGCGAGCTAGCAGCACTACCGACAACATCATTGAAGTTAGTGCGTAACCTCTCTGCAATATCGATGGCATCATCAGCAAGCACATCAATCCAATCATCGCGGCTATCCGACGATTCGAAGATGACATCGAATAGATCGGCCTTGAAATCAAACAACTCGTTGAGACGAAGAGTGTCGAGGAGAGGAGGCAAGCCTGTGGCTGCAAGCTGCTGCGATACTTCAGATTCGACACGTATTTCAAGTGCCTTGATGGCATTGAGGAAGTAGGACTTGTAGGCAGCTGGCAACTCACAAGAAGAAGAGGCGGTTGCTGCTCGATTATTTTGGCGGGAGATGCTAACTTCGTCTTTGTGTTTGTTCATTGATGCGTGTAGGTGGCCGTTCTCATTGTTTGGAAGGTCGACAGTAGAGGCTGCAGGTTGAGCAGATGCAACGGCGATGAGAGGATCGTAGGTATTGGTATCTCCATCATCAATAGGTGATGTACGAATGAGGACGTCCTTGTAGATCGTGGGGTCGGCTGGAGAGGCCACAGGAGTAGCAGGGTCGTAGGTAATGGTACCTTCATCATCATCAATGAGTGATGTTGGAAGGAGGCTGCCCTCATCGTGTGGAGGGTCGGCAGAGGCCTCTGCTCGCGTAGATGCAACGTCGGTAGCAGTAGCAGGGTCGTATGGAATTGTATCTTCACCATCATCAATGAGTGATTTATGAAGGACTGGGCTGTCCTCGTAGTTTGCAGGGTCGTATGTAGGGGCTGCCGGTCGTTGGGTAGCTGCACGGACGGCAGCAGGAAGGTTGCCGCTTCCATAAACGAGGAGAACGGCAAAGATTGCGTTAAAACGCATGCTGACGACAGGTTAGTACTGAGTTGGTTCTATGGTTCGCTTTCCACGAGGGTGTATGGATTAACAGAGAAGTTTTATGAAACAATGAACTGCATTGATTGAGTGAGGGCAACAACAACTTTTGTTCAAAGTCAGTTCAAAGTACTACCATTCAAAATACGATACAATCCCACATCATAGCTACCACCAAAAACAACAACATGAACATGAAACACAACAAATTATAGACCGGGGTTGTGCCCTGGGTCAGCAATCAATTCCATATCCATTTCAATATTCATTATTCGATGTCTATGATGTGAAATTTGAGGATGCGCAGTTAGTACCAGGGGCACCTCTTTTACATAGCCACTGCAAACACTTCTTGGATAGTAAGGAGAAGTACAATAATGTGATAACAAATGTATCATCTAAAAGATGAAAGATATTATGTGCTGTGAAAAGGGGGATGCCAGATTACTTGCGCCCCCATCTCACACTATGTCATACACAGGTCTTTTTCAAAGCTAAATTCTGCGACTTTGCTTACTCACGTCATGCACGGGCCGTCTTATTGACATGGTTGGTTGGGTGGTGTATTCCAGATCACTAGGATAAAAGCATAGCACCCTCACTCCATCTCTTGCCGTTTCTTCGAGGAGACTTCCACAGATGAGAAGGCTAACTCACGTGGATCGTCAATTGCTGACCCAAGGGGTGTGAATTGTGATCCAAATTTGTCATCTACACTTTTCTCAATTCGGTTGGCTACGGCGGTGGCGCCCCATTTATTGAAACCCTGAACTGACTGAGTAAGGAACATGTATGACTTTTGATAAAGCCCACGTCTGTAGAAGAACAACCCAGTCAGCTCCATTGCAATTGCTTCTTCATGCACGAACTTATGATCACGAGCACAACTTATTGAATGTTCATACAGTGACTCTGCACGATCATTCTGTCCAAGAAGGGATGCACTTTCTGCTTCAAGCAACAGTGCCTTATTCTCAAAATTCCAAGAACAGTGTTTGTTCAAATTTTGCATCTTGGATAGGATGAAATTTCCCTTCTCACTCCATCTTAATGCATCCTCATCTTTCATCTCGCGTGCAAATTCAAATGCAATCAAGCCCTCACAAAAAAGAGCAAACGCTAACAGTGGCCTGAGAGTTATCTTCTTTTTGAAGATCATATCAGCTAGGCTAAGGCGTAGTGAGGCCGCATCGAATTTCCGGAAGAGTAATGTCCTCACAACATGATGGGCATAATGAACAAACAATAGAGGTGAATCTCTGGCCTTTTTTGCTTTGGCAATGATTGCTGCTTTCCCAGGAATTTTGCCAATTTGTTCGGCATCTAGCATGTGAAGGCCCTCGGTGAGAGCACAAAAATGCACAAGGAGCAGAGATAAATAGCCAATGTTAAACCCAGTGTTTTGGCGAAGCAACTTCAAGATCATTTCTCTGCATTTCGTGAGGGCGGCTCCCAGGTACCCCCCGGCGGCATAGTCTGTTGCTATAGCTAAGGTGCCATTCATAACAGTGGGTAAAAAAAGACCTGATTGTTGGCCGGCTTTTTGCTGCACAATATGCGCGTGAGCTATCGATTGAAATGGTGTATGCTTAACTAGTATTGATTGGTAGACCGTTCCTGAGTTTATAGTTGTCAAGAAGAGAGCAAGAGAATATGAGATGAGTTTGCAAAGAAAACATGGTGAATATCTAGATATGGCCAAGTCCTCACCAAATACTACGATCTTAAACCGTGCTGATTCCTTCTTCTCCGCCAGCCTCAGAGCCAGACGGCCTACAAACATAATAGGACAGATAATAGAGACGTAGAGTGTGTCATTTCAGTAGCCACAGTATTGGTTCACAACCGTACATATGAAAAACGGCATACTCACCCAATCGGTGTGCCAAATCCACGTTCTCGAGAGATGATTGGACTACTCCATAGTTCGCCATTGCAACTGGGGTTATCAAACAAAATCCATGTTTCAGGGTTAGGGCCATCATTCTTAGGCTACCTGCAGCAAGGAGAGCTGGCTTTGCCTTATTGAACACGTGATCTAATAACATATACACTTGCAACAGAATGATAACCTTTCTGTCCGTTGTGTTTGCAAGATTAAGCAATGCTTCGTCAGTCATATTTCGAATAATGCCATTCATGACTTGCATGTCCGCACTTAGCTGAGTATCACCAAGTGGACGTAGTGGAGTCTCCCCGAGCTGCTCGAGTATCTGCATTGGTACCTCAATTGTCTTTTCTGTGATTTCTACTAAGGTCATTGCTCTTGCTGCAGCGTACATGCCTTGCATTAATCAATGTTGAAACACCGCAGATCAGAATTGGAGGATATGAAGCCATGTCAAGAAACATCGCAGATCGGAATGGTAAGATTTGAAGCCATGTCAAATGAAGACAGAGAAGAGAATTTCAAGCAATGGGAACTAACCGTTCAATTTGTCATCAGGGCACCTTGCATGGAAAAACAACTTTTGTACATAGGAGGTTACCTCTTCGCTTCTATTGGTTAGGTATGCAGCCTCAGCTGCAGAGTCGAAAAGATCAAGGCTCAGCTTGTAGTTTGCCTGCCAATGATCATTTCCTAAGAACGATATACCGTGTTCAAAGAGTTCGAACGCAGTATTGACATCAGCGAGAACGATGGAGCGTCTTCCTGCTTTCAAATTCAATGCAGCAATCTAAGACAGGGAAATGTATTAGTAAAAAGGTTACAATATTTACCATAGCGTTTTTACATAGGTTTGACTCACCATTATTCTTTGGCTTGGGTCCGATAGCACATCTGCGCCACCCATGTTGATTTGGTTGATGGCAGTGAAGAACATATCATCATTATCGCCGCCATCATTCATTGTATGAGTGCAGATTGCAAGGCCTAATCGCATATGGTTGTTCCGTCTCTGTCCTTCATTCATCATCTCGTATGCTGCCTGCTGTATCTTATCATGCCCAAAGCGGAATGCATCACCAACATTTTCCATGAGACCTTTCTCCGATAATCGTTTTAGTACATCCCGGAAATCCACTTTTAGGTCGTTTGTCAGAATATCAAGAATAGAAATTCCCACCCAACATCCAATACATGATGCAACTGCCAAGCCTAACTTCAAGTCACTGTCAAGCTTTTGCATTTCTTCGGTCAGTAAGTCTAGTACAGTGTCTGACATTTTGAGATCATTTATCCTGTCCACGTCCCAATCCCACCGAGGTCGGCTCAAATCAACATAAATATAACCCTGGTGGTTTAATGAGTTCATCAACTGTCTCAGGTATAGAGGGTTTCCACGGGTCTTGTTGTGCAGCATTGAAGCAAGGGGGCGGGTGAGGCGAGGGCTGAGGTGCAAAGCATCAGACATGAGCTCGTTCACTCCTTCAAGAGACAGCGATTCAACTTTCATGGTTTCAAGGGAAAACATTGAGATAGAGTTTAGCCAAAGATTGAAAGGCTCGCTACATTCTTGGTCTCTATAGCAGCAGATAAAAAAGACTGAGCGATTACCTTCTGTTCGAGACAGAAGGCTCCTTACTAATAACAGTGAAAGAGGATCAGCCCCTGTACAATAGGAATGGAAAGTGTGTGAGAGTTTGTGCAATGTAGGCATCAAGTGAACACACACATCCGCATCATCTCTTACACTGCAAATCATCCAACAACAGTGAAATGCTTCTAGAATGGGATGAAATCACCCTTAGCAATGCACAAAACTGCATGCTTGCTGCAGAGTCCACGAAGAAGTTTGGAGCTACGGAGTCGACACACGAAGGCATGATTTTCTTCAGGCTAGGTAAAATCCCCGCAAGAAGAGACACTTGACCGCCAAGGGCATTATGTAACTCTTCATTGACAGCTTTGATTTGAGATGGAGTAGCATCTTGCAAAAACTGCTCACAAAGTGAATTAAACAGATTTCCAATCGTTGACAGTGGTTTGACATCTTTGTTTTGATCAAATTTTGCAACCAAGAAGTAACAACCGTTATTGGATTGATCGGCCGAAAATATCTTTTGGGCGTGCATGGCAAGTGTCGACTTGCCTACCCCAGCTTTGCCAGTGATGCAAACTCCATGGCACTTTCCTTCGAGCTGCTGCTGCTGATACAGTTTCTCTAGCACTGCAATTTTGTCTTCTCTCCCATACAGTTTATTAGTGGGTAACGTCAGCGTTGGAAGAGGGTTTGTGACAATATTCTCCAAAAAGCGAGATGTGTCATTCAACATGAGGTGGATATCAGATTCAACAGCTTGTAATGACCTATACGCATCGTTGCCACATAACTCTTCCCTACCACAGTCAAGGAGATTGGTCACTAAGGTGCAGATTGAGTAAGGGATACCCATTCCTTTCATTCTTTCAATGAACTTGGAATAGTCATCAAACTCAGATCTCTTGTAAGGCTTATTCCTTGGATGATCATGTTGATGGTGGCTGCTGCTGTTCTTTAAATAGTTTTCGTTGCTTAGGCTGACCAAACTCATGGATGGGTTGTAACTTGGCACATTATCTCCAAGGTCAGCCTCCTCGCCAGAAAACAGCTCGTATAACACAATTCCAAGAGCATGTAATTGAGACATTGTTCCCCCAATTACTGAATTTTCCTCCCTACTACTAGTCACAATTCTCACAGCATACTCAATAGCTTTGTCCTCATTATTTCCTACCATCTTATCTTTCGTGTACCTTTCTTGAATGAATACACACTCGGCAGCAATACTTGCAAGAGGAATGGCATGCTTGCCCTTGACATTGCCACTCGCTTGCTCATATGTTCTGTCTCCAGTGAGAGTGTTTGTCAATTCTAGATTGGCTGGCAATGTTGACTTGGCATAACGCAACACTTCTCCAGTCGAACTTTTGAGTGTATACTCAATAGTCTCAGTACCAATACTACTTGCTGGGGGGGTCGTGATGGGGACTGTATTATCATGTCGCCCCTTTTGATGATGCCCATTATCCTGTTCTGCATCAACATCATGATCAACAAGGAATTCGGTCAGGTTCAGAGCAATGGGCAATGCGGACTTGACATATTCCAAAATCTCATCATTAATGTTGTTGGAGGATTCTGAACTCAAACCAAATAATGCCATATCTTCTTTGAATTTGAGCTTTGATTTAGATTCTTTGATCCATTGTCTCAACGTCATTTCACCAAGCTCATTGGCCTTACTACTATCATGCCGAGAAGAAAAATATTCCAAAAACTTGTCCACTTCATCTGTGTCTCCGTACTCTGGAGTGCTTATTGTTGCTGTTGCTGTTGCTGTTACTTTTGCATTTGCATATGTTCCATCTCCATTATTCTCCTCTAGCTTTCCCCACGCTATTGCCATGTTGTTGTCATGCGAACTATGGCCACGATCATTATCCTCTAGCTTTCCACACGCTATTGCTGTCTTGCTGTCACGCAAATTATGGCCATGATCATTGTCCTCTAGCTTTCCCCACGTTATTGTCGTCTTGGTGTCACACAAATTATGGCCATGGTCATCATTGTTGCTGTTGTCTTCCATTGGTTTCCCCCATGTTTCAATCTCCTCCTCGAAAGGATCGAGATCAATTATTGAATTCAGGCTCTGCTGGTCGTCACTGGTGGTAGGGTATGGGAAATGATTATTGCGATCCTCCTCTTCCTCCTCCTCCTCAAAAATAATGCCTGTAGTTGTATCTGTTTTCTTTTCAGTCTCAGTAGATGATGATAATCCAGATCCAGCATCATTATTTTGTGGCACTGGCACTGGCATTTTGGACTCGTTGCTGGTGTTTGCAATGGCCGTCATCTCCTCGGGAGAATATTGTTTCAAAGACCAAGACTCTCCCCCCTCCTTGTCGGTACAGTCATGGAGTCCTTGATTTATTGCGGCAGCATTATCATTATCATTGCCATTTTCAACTTGTGCCTCCTTCGATTGGGTATTTCTTTCGTGGATGATGGGTGATGTGATACCTGTTGAATTTAGCTTCGATTCTGATGGTTCTCTTTGTGTGAGCTGTTTCTGCTGTTGCTGCTGCTGCTGTTGTGAAGTTCCGTCAGTTACAACTTTTCTATCGCGCAGCCGATGCATAATCTTCAGAAGGACCTTATTGTGCTCCACGCATATCCACTTCTTGGATAATATTGAAGGATGGACGCCAACGCCATCGCCATCGTTCCTGGTACTGCTGCTGCTGCTGCTGCTGCCACCTTTTCCTTTGTCGGGGTCTTCCATCAGAAATCTCCCAAGACCAAGCCTCTGGGCCTCGTCCATCACCCCCTGGGCCACCGGCCGCTTTTGCTCCCTCTTTACTGCCGCGAAGAATGCTTGCTTCTGCCCGTCGACGATGGAGCGAAAGCGCTTGTTGCCCGGGTGGGCGTTGATGGCCGTGCCCTTGCCAAATAATATGTCCTGGAGTAAGCATAAACATTATCATAATTATGATTATGATCGGACATATTTATATATTATTTGATAACGAGAAAACAAACGTGAGCGAGGAGTTGATTGCAGAATCTCTAGAAAAGGTCACAAGTAAGTCGCCATTTGTGATTGCGTTTGTATTTATTGTCAACCACGTACATTTTGATTGGGAATCGCCGCCATGATTGTTGGTGCGCTGCAAAGCCTGGCCTGTACGATACCTGTGCTGTCTAGGAGTATTGGTATTGGTACTGTCCTCTTGTCCTCTTGTAAATCAACTGACAGTGTCAATGTTCTTCTTCATTCTTCATGGTGATGGAGATGGGAATGATGCATGGGAGAGGCAGGAGTGGGGGCAGTGGGAATGGAGTTTTAATTTGTCCAAGATGAATTCCCATGTATGTTTAGGTAATATAAGGGGTGAAAGTCAATTGCACGAAACGGCACAAGCGGTCTAATGGAGTACTCTACACGCTACATCGTACATCTACCTTATAATTTGTATGAGTACATCATGAAAATATACATCTAAATACGAGTATCGTACACAAGCTAAAACGCTTAGAAAATTGGTTAGGGAAAATCTAGAAAAGGGTATTTAAGTCATCTACCTTGCTACTGACTAAAAAATACTGTAAACTCAGACATGGCTTGACCATGTATCTTCCCCCCTATTGAGTTCAAACACTGCTTTGGTTTTGTAAATAAAACATTTGATTTGCACAAACGGGCAGTCCTGGTTTAAACTACTTATTCCTACGGTGAGATGAGAACTCAAATCTTTCTTCAGTGGGCAGAGATGAGAGGGCATCCTGTTCAGCCCACCACTATCTTTGACCGCCACCGCAACAACATGCTTACTCCCCCAGAAAGACAACAGACCATGGACTCCACCAACTCCACCAATTTGGTAGCCCCGGGTCCCAAGGGCAGCAATTTAGAATATGAATGTATCATAATTCCCTCTGTATTCAGTAGCAATGTTACTCATATTAAAGGGGGGTCCATAAGAATGATACCTTATGGGTCTGTGGGGGTATTTATCCATCCGTTGCTGTCGGCTTCTGTGGCACAGCAGCGGAGGTGCATTTGAGGGATATTGCTATGGTTGCTATAAAGCACGTCAGGTGGAAAGCTGAGAAGGTTGTGTCATGTGTTCTACTTGCAACACAATATCAGGGGTGACAGGAGCTGGGGATTATGGGTGTCCTCTTTTTAATGTTTTAATAACCTAGGAAGAACTAGTTTACACCAGGACTGCCAGTTTGTGCAAATTGAATATTTT